>VZRX01018650.1:208655-219550 GCA_013398075.1 Notiomystis cincta | reverse complement strand
GGGAGGCGGCTCAGCAGCCGCGCCGGGAGCGCCCGGGCCGCCGGGGACTGGGAGGCCGGAGCTGGGTCAGGCTGGAGCACCGGGGATCCCATAATGGCTCCTTTCATGCCGCGGCGGTGGCCGGCGTCCAGAGCTGAGTCAGGCTGGGACAGCTCAGCCGCGTGAGCCCCTTGCCTGGAGCCTTGTGGGGTCCCCTCTGCGCCCCGCTGCCCCGCCGGCCATGGAGGAGGAAGAGGAGGCCATAGGGTACCTGGATAAAGTGCTGGAGGATGAAGATGACTCCGAGCCAGGAACCCCCACCAGCCCCGTGTCTCCGTTTTCGGCCGGCGAGAAGGTGGGCAGCGGGGGCGGCTTGCTCCTGTGCTGGGCAGTGGGCGTGGGGACAGGGGGCATCGTGCTGGTGATGCCCAGGTGTTGGGACAGCTCCTGGGGCGATGCGGTGGGTGCTGGTGAGGGGCAGAGCTGGGGGCAGCGGGAGCATCACTGCGGCCCCATCACTCCCCCAGGACTGCCCGTGGCCGGGGGCACGGGGCAGGGCTGTGCCAGGCTCCAGGTGTGGAGGACTCGGAGTGGAGTGACCACCCAGCTGTCCTTCCAGGGAGGAGTAGAGCCGAACGTGCTGCTGGGTGGGAGCTGCGTGGCTCAGCAGAGCCAGCACCGGATGCTCAGGAAGGGGCTGGCTTCACACTCTGCCCCACTGCTCCGCCACCAAAAGCTCCTAAAAAGTCCCAAAACAGAGCTGGGGACTGCACCTGGAGAGACTCCTGTGCTGGCAGATGCAGCTCAGCATCCTTCTCATGCCCACCCTGCCACGGTGCCTGGGTGCCAGGGTGCTCTGGCCCTGCTCTCCCTGGGGTCTCCTGCACGGGGCAGCCACAAGGCCCTGATTAAGAGTCACTGCTCTGGGTCACGGGGGTCCAGTTGTCACTGTCCCCGTGGGGTGTGCAGGCCCCAGGCAGGGGCGGGCCCCTGAGCTCCTGCGCAGGGCCCAGGCTGGGGGAAGCAGGAAGAGCCCGTGACTAATCTGTGGCAAAGAGCCCACGAGCTCCCAGTGAATAAAACCGGCCCCCCCGCACACCCTCCTGCTGTGCTGGTCACCGTGGCCCAGCCTTAATGGGACAGCCTGGCAGGGTGGACACCCTGGTTGTCACAGCAGTGCCCAGGGCTGGCTGATGGACACCAGAGTGGGGCAGGGAGATGCTGATCCACAGCCGTGCCCACCCTGGGGCTGTGCCCCACCACGTGTTTGCAGCTGCCACCTCCCCTGGCACAACAACCAGGGCTGGCATGGGTAGAGGTGAGACAGGACCAATGTCTCCCCTCCAAACCACCCTGAATGGCTCAGAGTGATGCCCCCATGGCTCTGCTAGGCCCCTGGCTGGCTGGCAAAGCCTGGTCCTCAAGTGTGATTTTTAAGGGGAGAGGCCAAGGCATGACCAAGGATGGTCCAGGGGCTGGGGTGTCCATGGCTGGGCACTGGCAGAGCCTCGCTGAGGGTCCCAGAGCCCCCCAGCCCAGCCATCTCCCTGCCACGAGGGTCACACCACAGGAGCATCAGTGCTGCAGCGGCCTTGGGCACTGGGAACCTGCCCCGGTGCCACCAGGCAGTGCCTGCTGGGGTGGCACTTTCCAAGGGAAACCTCAGCCGAGGGAAAGGGTGGTGCCCTGTCACGTGGGAGCAGCATCCAGCGCCAAGCATGATTTCACTGGGCGTCTCTGGACTCTGCCCTGGGAGAGTCCTGCCATGCCGTGCGCCATCCTGGAGCGCTGCCAGCGGCGCCGGGCTCGTGGCCAGCCCGGAGCAGGGAGGGGAGAGCAGCCAGAGCAGCTCGTGGCTTTCCCAGCTGGCTCCAGACGGGCTCTGCTGCCCATCAGGCACATGCCTGCACCTTGCCCCGACACTGGCAGGGACGTGTGCCCACATGAGGATGCCAGGAATGGGCTGGTGGGATGAGGGGTCTGTTCTGTGCCACGTGCTGGCTCAGCCAGGCTCCTTGCTGTGTTCCACAGGGCGAGCGGGATGCTGGCAAAGGCCTGGAGATGCGGAAGTTGGTGCTCTCCGGTTTCCTGGCCAGCGAGGAGATCTACATCAACCAGCTGGAGGCCCTCTTGTTGGTGAGCAGAGCCCCCAGGCAGGACACCACCTCCAGGGATGGAGGGATGGATGGATGGATGGATGGATGGATGGATGGATGGAGTGAGTAATTTCTTCCTGGACAGCTTCCCCCAGCCATGTCAGCCTCAGTGGCAGAAAAGCTCCAGAAGCCACACCAGAGCCAGCTTTACTCTGTCCTGGCTACCCCCATCTCACCTCTCCCTGTTGGGCTGCCCATGCCCCTGTTTGGGACATATTTATAGCCCTGCTTCCTCTTGTGGACTTGTTGACCTTCATGGCGAGACGCTGTTGCACAACACGGGGTCACCACCACCGTGGGGAAGTCCAGGGAGGCACGAGCCTGGAGTGCCCCTTGGTCCATCTGCCCTGGGCAGCCCTCACTGCCAGCTCAGATCCTGCTCATCCCCGGTGTTCCCCTCTTAGCCCTCCTCTCAAACTCTCCCTCCTTGGCAGCCCATGAAGCCGCTGAAGGCCACGGCCACCACGTCGCAGCCTGTGCTCACCCTGCAGCAGATCGAGACGATTTTCTACAAGATCCAGGATATCTATGAGATCCACAAGGAGTTCTACGACAGCCTGTGCCCGAAGGTGCAGCAGTGGGACAGCAATGTCACCATGGGCCACCTCTTCCAGAAGCTGGTATGCACCTTCCCTGGGTCTTGCTCCACTTGGAAGAGGAGAAGGGCTGGAGTTGTGATGAGTTTGGAGTTGTGATGCCTGCAGGGGCTGTGCCCTTGGATGCCATGACCATGCTGGGGAGAGGAGAAGGAGAGAGCAGGTTGAAGGGCTGCTTCAGCTTCTGCTGTCCAGGCACTTGTTGTATTTCTGCTGGATTTTGGAGGTTTATGGAGGCACAAGGGCTGGGCAGGAGCTCCACCATCTTGCCCCGAGCAGGAGCCAAGCATGTGACGAGCTGGCTGAGTGTCCTGCCAGGAGGGGACAGCTCTGGGCAGTGTCACCTCAAGGGCTGCCTGACCCCGTGGGCGCTGTGGGGGGCTTCAGCACCCTGCTGGTGCCCTGCTAACCCCCACTCCCCACAGGCCAGCCAGCTGGGGGTCTACAAAGCCTTTGTGGATAACTACAAAATCGCCCTGGAGACAGCAGAGAAGTGCAGCCAGAGCAACTACCAGTTCCAGAAGATCTCAGAGGTAAGCTGGGATGGGACTGTGCCAGTGGGACAGGGCTGTGCCCGGGCTGTCCCACACAGGGCAGAGAGCACTGCCCTCTTGGCTGAGCTGACCATGTCTGCCCTGTGGAGATGCTCTCCCTGCCCTGGGGACTTGCAGGGACTTGTCCCCAAGGGCTGGGCCACTGGTGGCTGTGCTGGGGGGCCGTGGACTTTGGGCATTGCAGGAGTTTGTCCCAACCTTGTGCAAGCTCAGGTTGGGCTCAGCCCTTGCTGTCACCACCCCATCCAGTGTTGGTGGGTGCTGGGCACCTGTGGCTCATCTCCTGCTGGCTGCATGTCCATGCCCAGATCCCCTACAGAAATGGGCACCTCCGTGGCTACAACCTGGGCCCCCTTGTCCTGTTCAGCTCGGTGGCATCACCCCCATGTCCCAGCTGCTGGCCAGAGCTGCTCCCAGCCAGGCAGCGTCCCCCACTCCTCCACCCAGCACCCTTGTGTGGCCTCCAGCACGGGCAGGCTGGGGCTGGGGGCAGATATCGGGGTGCAGGAAGGGTAGGGGGGACCCCATGACCTTCAGGCATGACCTTCCCCCCCCCTCAGCCCCCAGGGGCTGCGCTGATGGGCCTTTCCCTCCCTAGGAGCTGAAGGTGAAGGGCCCCAAGGACTCGAAGGAGAGCCACACGTCCGTCACCATGGAGGGTACGGCGGGCGTGGGGAGGGGGCCGGAGCCTTTTGCGTGCTCGGGACCGGCGTGGATGAATTACTGAGCCCTTTGTGTGCCCGTGCGCGGGGCCGGCGGGGAGGGAGGGTCGCGGCTCTTTAGGATGCCGGGGGCGTGCGGCAGCCCCCCAGCCCCTGCCCACCGCTCCTCCCCGCCCGCGGCTGTGCCGGGAGCTGTGCGGAGCGGCCGGAGCTGTGCCGCAGCCGGGCTGAGCTGCTGCGGGGCGGCAGCGATGGCTGCGCGGACACGGGGCTGCCATGGAAATCCTCGTCATCGTCCGGCTCTGCTGTAACTGCACCTACGGTGAGGCGCGGGGGGCGGCTCCGATCTGGGGCGCCGGTAGGGAGTGATGCCGCGGGGTCTTTGCCGGGGGGTGGAGGCTGCGTCGTGCTCTGCAGGCTGAAGTTGGGAGCGTCTTTGTTCCAGGCTCGATTGAATCATCTTGGCTCCGGCACACGCAGCCACGCGCTCGCCGTCCCCGCCGGGCAGGGGCTCGTGCCGGTGATGGGACAGCAGGGGCTGGGGTGGACGGGGGGATCCTGGGCTGGGGGACCCCCTCTGCACGGGCTGTGAGTGTGGATGGTGGTGGGGAGGGGTCCCCATTTGCCCCAGTATCGTGGGGCTGGAATGTCCATCCCTCCGTGGTTGGGAGGGGAGGCACCGGGCATCCCTGGCTGCCCGTGGGTCCCGGCTGGTGGGACTGTGCACAAGGAGCCCGTTGCTCCTCCCGGGGCTGCCCGGAGCTTTGTGTGTGCCTGTAGTGATGGCATCAGGAGAGTCCATCCTTCCTGTGGGTCTAGGGTGGTGGAAAAGCAGGGACACCCTGCCTGTCACCCTTTATCCCAGAGCAGGGTTCTTGCTGGCTGTCACGGGGAGCAGGGCTCTTGTTGTATCCTCTGGCGTGGAGTTTTGGGGTTGCAGCCTCTGGTTAGGGTTCAGGCTGGCATCCTCACCTCCCGAGCAGATCCCCTGCTCACCCTCTCTCAGGACTGGGTGCCACAAGGCAGCACCCTCTGGGATAAAGGGGATGGGAACCCCCCACAACTCAGCCAAGAGTGAGGAGGTGACACCTTTCCCTCCTCTCCTTCGGCCCAAAACCTGGCTCCTCTCAGCCCTGGCATTTTGGGGAAGTGCTCCAAAGTGAAGGGAAAACCCAGAGGCATCATTCTGTCTGGAAGCAGCCTGGGGAGGCATAAACATGGCCAGGCACAGGGAGCAGCCCAAAGAGCTGGGGATGAGAAGGGTCTGCCTGCTTCCACTGAAACGTGCCTCTGAAGAGCCTCTGGGGCTGTTTCCTGCTGGGAGGGTGCATGGCAGGAGAAAGGGGTTGTCTGTACCCTGTGTGTGAGGCAGCCTTGCCCCCTGCCTGGGTGCAGTCAGGGGGTCTGCAGGCAGTGGTGTTGGGATGATGCCTCGGTCTCAGCGTTCTCTTTAGTGGGGGTTTTGCTGCTGCTGGCTCCCCTTTGCACCCAGGGCTGCCTGGGGTGGTGCAGAGAGGTGGGTACAGGGTGTTCCCTGGGGTAGCAGAGCCCGGTGAGGGACAGGACCTGCTGCTGAGCCAAAAGGGAAACTGAAAAAGCTGCTGAGGGTGAGGAGCAGCTCTTCCGTTCCACGTTCCACAGCCACCGCAGGGCAAGGGGTGGGTGCACCCCGCCCGGGGAGGCCCTGCCCTCCAGAGGGCTGTCCCAGAGGGCTGTCCCAGTCCTGTGCTGCCGCAGGCTGGGTGGGACATCCCATCCTGCAGTCTGAGTGGTGTTCACCACCCGTGACCACACAGAGCCCGGCCGTGGCTCCTCGTGCCCCCAGCACAGCAGGACACGGGGCTGTGGCACTGCTGGCTCCCTGCTGCTCCTGGCACTGCCAGGGTTGTCCAGCTGTGCTGGCTCCGTGCAGACCAGGGGGCTCTCTGGGTATCTGGGCTCCTCTCCTTGTCCCTGTGCTGTCTGTGACAGGTGGCAGAGGGGCAGGGCTCCAGCCACAGGTGGCTGCTGACACTTTCTCTCTCCCCTCAGCGCTGCTGTACAAACCCATTGACCGGGTGACACGGAGCACCCTCGTCCTGCACGTGAGTGTGACACCAGTCCCAGGGGGTGTGGGAGGGTCTCTGTCTCTGCTGCTCCTGGGGATCTGCAGCTGTGGGGAGTGCTGATGAGGGGTCTCCAGGGTGGGTGCTTTAAAGCTGCTCACCTGTGCCTGTCTCCTTCCAGGACCTCCTCAAGCACACCCCAGCTGACCACCCTGACTACCCACTGCTCCAGGATGCCCTCCGCATCTCCCAGAACTTCCTCTCCAGCATCAATGAGGACATTGATCCCCGGAGGACAGCGGTCACCACTCCCAAGGGCGAGGTGAGCCCGTGCGGTGGGCAGTGACTGGGCACAGGGTGAGGGCTGAGCCCTCTGCCAGCCCGTAGGTGGGCACAGGGTGAGAGCTCAGCCCTCTGCCAATCCCTGTCTGGTGTCTCTGCCCTGAGGAGCTCCACAGTGCCTGGGTAGGAATTGGAGGGGTTCCTCCAGATGCAGTTCAAGATTAGGGTTCTGTCTGGTCCTTGCTGCTTGCTGGTGCCTTTTTAAGCATAGAGGCCATGGACTTTGCCAAGCTCCTGGTGGCTGAGTCACAGAGAGGGACAGGACTGTTGGCCTCTCCCCATGGATTGTTGGCCTTTGCTCCCTGCCTGCTCTCATGGCAGCCCCTCTGCCCCACAGACCCGGCAGCTGGTCAAGGATGGCTTCCTGGTGGAGCTGTCGGAGGGCTCGCGGAAGCTGCGGCACGTCTTCCTCTTCACCGACGTGCTGCTCTGTGCCAAGCTGAAGAAGACAGCAGTGGGGTAAGGGGAATCTGTCACAACCCCCCTGTCCCTCAGTGGGCTGGGGGATGCACCAGGGAGGGGGTCAGGCATCAGCCAGCACCCGTGCCCTGCCTGCAGGAAGCACCAGCAGTACGACTGCAAGTGGTACGTGCCCCTGGCCGACCTGGTGTTCCCCTCGCCGGAGGAGTCGGAGCACTGCCCACAGGTCCACGTCATCCCCGACCACGAGCTGGAGGACATGAAGATGAAGATCTCAGCCATCAAGAGCGAGATGCAGAAGGAGGTGAGAGAAGGGTGTAGGATGTGCTGTTGGGGTGGGTGCCTTGCTCTGGGTCGGGGTGGGACGTGGGGGACAGGGCCACCTGTGAAAGGTGCTCTCTGCTGCCTGTTTGCAGAAAGCCAACAAGGGGCAGAGCAGGGCCATCGAGCGCCTCAAGAAGAAGATGTTTGAGAACGAGTTCTGGCTGCTCCTCAACTCCCCTGCCATTCCCTTCCGCATCCACAACCGCAATGGGAAGGTGAGGAGGGTGGGCTGGGGCTGGGCTCAGCCCTGCCTGCACACAGCCTGCCACACCCTCCTCTCTCTTACAGAGCTACCTCTTCCTGCTCTCCTCCGACTACGAGCGGTCTGAGTGGAGGGAGGCCATCCAGAGGCTGCAGAAAAAGGGTAAGTTTGGGGCTGCCAAGGTCCTCTTGGGGCTCCTGGCCCCCTCAAGGGCCACAGGAAGATCCTGTAGGATCCCAGCCTGGTGCTCTCCAGTCTGCATGACCAGCACTGGCTGTGTTCCTCTGAAGCTTCTGTCCTCTCCAGACCTCCAGGCCTTTGTCCTGAGCTCGGTGGAGCTGCAGGTGCTCACGGGATCCTGCTTCAAGCTACGCACTGTGCACAACATCCCAGTGACCAGCAACAAGGACGGTGAGTGACCGCTGGGTCCTGCTTTGCTCGGGATGGTGCCGGGCAGGAGCTGTGGGGTCCCTGGGCCGGCTCGTGGACCCTGCTGTGCAGACGACAGCTTCCCACCAGGTGGCACTGCTGGAGCAGTGTCGGGCTCCCCGGCAGCGCAATCCCGGCTGCAGCGCCGGGCTGCTTTTGGGCTCTCCCCAGCAACCCCACGGGCCGGGCAGGACCAGTGCACCCAGGGTGAGACCCAGGCAGCCCCACTGGGAACCTCGCCCAGGGCTGTCCAGCAGCAGGAGAGCTTGGGATGTCTGTCAGTGGGGGATACAGAACTTAGGGATGTCCCTCTGGGGGGCTGGGGGCATTTGAGTGTCACTGCAGGCACCGTGCTCGCTGTGGCAAAGGCAGCCCCAGGCCCTGACACAGCCTCTGCCCTCCTGCCACAGATGATGAGTCCCCAGGGCTCTACGGGTTCCTGCACGTCATTGTCCACTCCGCCAAGGGCTTCCAGCAGTCAGCCAGTAAGTGTGGGTGCCCACCCTGCTTGGAGGTGGGCTCAGAAGAGTCGGGGTCCAGCACGTGGCCCCACTCTGCCCACAGTGGGCCCCTGGGAGATGGTGGGGATGTTCCTGGGGTGCTGAGCAATGTCTGCTCCCCCAGACCTCTACTGCACGCTGGAGGTGGACTCCTTTGGCTACTTCGTCAGCAAAGCCAAGACCAGAGTGTTCCGAGACACCACAGAGCCACAGTGGAATGAGGTGAGGGAGGGTGGGGTGCAGGGAGGGGGCTGTGCTTCTCATTTCCCTTCAACTCCAGTTTTGGAGCTGCTCTGGGGTGCTGGGGTTGAGCCACCCTCCCTCCACACCCCAGGAGTTTGAGATCGAGCTGGAGGGCTCCCAGTCCCTGCGCATCCTCTGCTATGAGAAGTGCTATGACAAGACCAAAATCAACAAGGACAACAACGAAATTGTGGACAAGATCATGGGCAAGGGACAGATCCAGGTATGCACTGGGGCTTTTGGGCATCCTGTCACCCGAAGGTGGACTCCTTAGGGCCTGGAACCTGGGCTGGGAGGGTTGTCCTGGAGTGATGCCTGGGGTGGGCAGCTCTGCTTTTGGGAGTGGGGTACAGCAGTTATGGGGTTGAAGGCAGTGAGGTGGGTGAGCATCAGGAATGGGAGGTGATGGTCCTGGGGCACAGTGGCTGCAGGAGAAGGTGGGACAAAGTGTGAGGGGCCTTGTGGAGGTGGCAAAGCCAGAGGTACCCCACAGAGGTTCATCCAGCCCCAGCTGGCTGGAAGTGCTTCCGTTCCGCTGCTCTCCGTGCCGTGGCCCCGGGGGGCTGTGGGGAGGGGTTGGCAGCTGCCCTCGGGAGGGCTCTGCATGTGCAGCCCCCCGTGCCTCCTGTGTCCCCCTCTGCCACCATCTGCCTTCCCTGTGCCTCCATCAGCTGCTGTTATGGCAACGGGGGTTTCCAGGGCAACGGCTGAGCCGCCTCTGATTGGCAGTTGCCAGGCAGGGAGGATGGAGGCCTGGGCTGCCCTGAGATGCTTCCAGGTGAGCAGGATCAAGAGGATGGAGTAGGGGACAGGCAACTCCCAGCCCCCATGTTCCCCCTGCAGCCACCTTGGCCGGGCTGCAGGGAAGCCCAGGGCAGGGGGACACAGCTCGGGATGGGGGTGTCCCTGTGTTTTCCTGGTGGGCGCCCCAGCCTGGCTGTGCTGGGGACAGGGTCACACCTGGGACACAGCCCTTGACCCAGAGCCACTTCAAAGGGCCCAGCATGGCTGCCTGCTCCGTGGGAAAGCAACTGAGGGCAGGTCCCAGGGGAGCAGAGAGCAGTGTGGAAATGCTGCTGGGAAGGGGATGCTGTGGGGAAACAGCACTGGAGAGGGTAAAGAGTGGGAGATGGGGGCTCAGCTGCACCAGTGGCTTGTTCGTACCTGAAGTCACCCATCTGTTGCCCTCTCCCCCAGGAAACAGTGGTGTGGGGGTGGCATTGGGCCAAGTGGGAAGGCCAGGGCAGGGAAGGGGCTCGGTGTCCCGCGGGGCTCAGTCCAGCTGCGCTCTCGGAAATAGCCGGGATCAACAAACATGAGTCATGCTGGGAGATGCGGGGGTCGGGACAGGGACAGCACAGCTCGTACCCACTGTGCAAGAGTAGTGGGGGAAGAAAGGGAAAGAGAGAAAGCCCTGGGGCTGCTTATCCCAAGGAGGATGTGGATAGATGGAAGAGTGACAGGGTTGGGGCTGTCCTGCCATCACCCAGAGCCACAACTCAGCCTCTGCCCCAGCAGTGGGCTGGGTGACAGGGCAGGACAGCAGTGAGCAGGATGGGCAGTGCTGCTCCTGGGGCTGTGGGCTGTAGTCAAGCTCCAGAGCTTGTCCCCTGCCTTCTCCCTGAGCTGTTCAGGCAGAGATGCTGCCCTGGATGTTCCTCTCCCCAGCTGGTCCCTGGGCTCATCATGAGCTGCTGCTGGTTCCACATAGCAGCACTGGCTGCTCAGTGGAAAGGTGCAATTCCTGGTTGGCATTAACCCTGTTTTGTTGTTGTTAACCCCATTTTGTCTGCAGTTTCTAAAGCTGAAACATGTTGTGGTTGGGGTAGGGCTGCTGTGTTTGGCATGTGTCCCCACGAGGGGCTTGTGTCCCCTGTGCTGCAGGGCTCAGCCCTGCTCTGAGCTGTCCCAGTTGCTCCCAGCAGCTGGGCTGTGTCTGCTGGGTGCTGGCAGGGGTGTGTGGTGCTGTGCCAGGATGGCAGACAGATGTTGTGGTGGGCAAGGTAGGCTGTGAGTGTTTGTGCCCACATTGCAGAGGAGAGAGGCTGGATGTGGCCCCCATGCCCTGGGGGATGTGAGGAGAGAGGCAGTGGGTGCATGAAGGGGGTCTCAGGACCCCCTTCCTCAGCCCATTTGATGCACAGGGGGCTGTGGCTGTTGAAGCAGAGTCTGTGTTGTCATGGGCACGGTGCCTGCTGTACCCTCAGGGAATCGCTGATGTCCGTCTGTCCCCTTCCCTGGGCTGGCAGAGGCTCTGCAGTGGGAGATTTGTGATGTTGGGGCACCCCAGACCTGCAGGGCACCACAGAGACCCGTATGGACTCCAGGGGCTGCTCAGGGATGGACTGGAGGGCAATGCAAGCCCCCCAAACCTGCACCTCACCAAGTCCCTGCCTGTCAGGAGAACCAGCAAGCAGGGACCCTTCCAGGGCTTCCCTGCCCC
>VZRX01018650.1:192847-208582 GCA_013398075.1 Notiomystis cincta | reverse complement strand
GGGTCGGCGGGGGTGGGGCTGTCTTTGAGTCACTTCCTCGCAGGGGGAGGGAGGTTTTTGGGGCTGCCTCGCCAGCCTGGCTCACACCCTGAAGATGAGCCCTGCCCGCTCGCCGTCCCGCCGCCCCAGCGGGGCTCCCCTCGCCGGCCCCCGCTGACCTCTCCCCNATGCCCTGGGGGATGTGAGGAGAGAGGCAGTGGGTGCATGAAGGGGGTCTCAGGACCCCCTTCCTCAGCCCATTTGATGCACAGGGGGCTGTGGCTGTTGAAGCAGAGTCTGTGTTGTCATGGGCACGGTGCCTGCTGTACCCTCAGGGAATCGCTGATGTCCGTCTGTCCCCTTCCCTGGGCTGGCAGAGGCTCTGCAGTGGGAGATTTGTGATGTTGGGGCACCCCAGACCTGCAGGGCACCACAGAGACCCGTATGGACTCCAGGGGCTGCTCAGGGATGGACTGGAGGGCAATGCAAGCCCCCCAAACCTGCACCTCACCAAGTCCCTGCCTGTCAGGAGAACCAGCAAGCAGGGACCCTTCCAGGGCTTCCCTGCCCCCATCACCCCCGGCAGTGGGGCTGACAAGGGCATGGGTACACACAGGGGACACGGGGGTGCCCAGCTGTCCCTTGGCATGACAGCAGACCCCAAAAACCTCATCCCCGTGCCCCTTGCTGGGAGCAGGAGAGCCAGCCTGGCTCCTGCGCCGAGCCAGGAACGCTGCACGGCCAGCGGCGGTGCCTCGGGGGCCGCGGCTGCCGCTGGCGCTGGCAGGCGGATAACGGCCGAGGGATAACAGGGGATAACGACGGATAACGGCGGCGGGAGCCCGGGCGGCCCCCCCAGCGCTGCCGGGCGGCGGCGGGCGGCAGGGCGAGAGTTAAACGCGTGGGGGCCGCCGGGGGGGNTGCTGGTGCGGCCGGAGGGCAGCCCCGGCGCCGGGGGCGAGCAGCAGGCGGAGCGCGGCGCGGAGGAGGCCGAGGGGAAGCGAGCCCCGAACACGGGCGCCCGGCTCTGGGGCAGGGTGCGCAGCAGATTGCTCCGGCAGAAGGTGCTCGGGTCTGGGGGGGGGCTGCAGGGCACGGTCGGGGCTCGGGGATGGCTCTGCCGTGTGCGGTGGCTGGGGCTCTTTGGCGGGTGGTTTGGTGGGGTGGGAGGCTTTGATATGGGGGGGCTGTGCTGTTTATGTGGAGAGTGAGTGCTGCGGGGTCTGTGCACGGAGCAGGGAGGCTGTTTGGGTGCTTTGGGAGCTCTTAGATGCAGTTGGCAGCCTGCGAGGTGTTTGTTTTCCTCCTTCCCTCTCCCTCTGTGTGCTGGCAGGGTCCGGGAGGCTGAGCTGTTTATACCGGGGGGTCTTGCAGAGGCAGAGCAGGGAACCCCCTGCCTGGCCCTGGAGCTTGCCCAGGAGGCTGTGATGCTTCTGGGCTGGCTGGGGCCAGGGTCCTGGGGTGCCACAGCACCCAGTGCCTGCATCCTCCCTTCTTGCAACCCGGGTCGATCCAGGCTTTCCCCAGCTCACAGCTGTGCCGCAGCCACATCAGCCGTTTGTGGGAACACAGAGCGCAGCGACAGAGGTGACAGAGGAGGGGGACAGCACCATTGCCGGCTGTCCCAAAAGCCCCCAGGGGACTCTGGGGGTTTCCCTGGGTGGAGTCCCCCTGCACAGGGAGCTCAGCGGTGGCCGCGGGCAGGAGCTGCCCGTGCCCGTGGGGCTCGGTTTGGCAGCGGGGCCGCTGTGACGCAGCCGCATTAACCTCGATTCTGTGCCGCGGGGGGATTAAGGGGCAGCGAGGGCTCTGTGGGGAGGCTGCCCGGCGGCTGTTGCTGGGTCACACACGGAGGGGTTTCATTTCCCGTGCCCGCTGTGGCCACTGGAGTTCCTGCTGGCTGCTGCCTGGGGCTGCAGGGCAGGATGTGCCCTCGGTCTGTGCAGCGTCCTGGTGGGCTGTGGGTGCTGCTGCTGCTCGGGTCACTCGCAGTTGGAGCTGTGAATTACTGCTTTTTTGGGGGCTGTGCTTTGCCACTGGTAGTGTTTGTTGGTGTGGGGGCTGCTCTGTCCCTCAGCACAGGGCGGCTCAGGGACTGTGTTCCCTGGGGAGGGCAGGGAGGTCTGGTGAGGGATCTGCTTGCCAGGGCAGCCACGGAGGGCAGGCTGGGGAATCTGTGAGTGCCACACTGATAGGAAGCAATGCTGGCTGTAGCAGCTCCTCTGGGATCCCACTCCCCAGGGCCCTGGCAGAGATGACCTCACAGACTGAGTCACCAGTTTGCTCCCAATTGCTTCACCCAAGGCTGATGGTTGGGTGACCTCATGGGCCTGAGATGTGAGGAAGGGACATGCCCAGCCTGACAGTCCCTGTCCCACCACAGCATCCCAGTGTTTGGGGCCCTGGGAGCCACCGTGAAGATTTGGAGCCCTCCCAACTCCTCACCTTGGAGCACTGGGCACCCAGCCCTGCCTGGGTCTGTCACAGTGCCATGACCTGGAGGTGCCTTGAGGACAAAATTCCAGGATATGGCCTCATCACCTCAAGTCTGGAGTTGCCCCATGGACAAAACAAGCAATAGGACCTCCCCAGGACACACCAAGTGCTGCAGGGCTGCCAGGATGTTCATCACCAGTTCCTCCACAACCTGGAGCCTTGTCCTGCAAACAAACACCTTCAGATAATTTGTGAAACCAGGATGATGGCACATCCCTGTGGCAACAAACAGAGGATGTTTCACCCTGCCATGGATGGGAGCAGCACTGCAGTGGATGCTGGCCTGAGCATGGATACCACCACAGCTGAGAGTCCCTGAGATGCAGGAGGGAGCAGCCTGGAGATGTACTCGTGACCTGGCTGAGAGGTTTCCCCAGGCACAGGGTGGTGTTTGAAGCTGTCTGACCTTCCAAAGGAGCTGACACCTCATCCTGCACAGTGCTGGTTCAGGGGCTGTCCCAGAGCTCCCAGCCCAGGAGTCTCCCATTGACCTGGGATGTCCCTGCATCCTGCTGGAGCAATGCAGCTCCCTTCAGAGGAGGGAGCTGGGCCAGGGTGTTTGCCAGTGCTGTGTGGGCAGGAGCTGCCTCTGGCTCTGTGGGTGGATGCTCCTGTCCATCCTCCCACGCCTGGAGATGAAGCGTTGGACGCGGCTTTGCTTAAACTGGGGAGTGGCAGCGTCGTGTGCTGGCCACGAGGCTTAGAGAGCACCAGGGCCAGGCCACAGCCAGTGCCCCAGGGCTGCACAGGGACCTGGCCCAGCTGCAAGGGGGCTCAGGCCCGTGGTGACAGCAAAACCAGCCCAAATTCAAGCCCTGCTGGCTACTGTGGGATGATTCTGCCCATGCAGGGGCAAGGGGCTGCAGGGAAGTGATGTCCTCAGAGTAAGGTCCACAGCACTGGCAGCAGCCAACCTGGCTTTTATTAAAGCCATCTTCAGAGCTCTGCTAAAGCCCTTCCAGATGTGAGCTGCCAGGGCCATCAGAGCCAGAGGGACCCGAGGGACGGGGAAGGGGAAGGCATATGTAGTGGCTGCAGTTAAAATCAGCAGGGAAAAATTAATTAAATCAGCAGGGAAAAATTTAACTGCTCTGCAGTTAAAATTGCAGAGCAGGGAGGCTCCTGACCTGGCTGGGGAATGAAGGGGCTTTGCTGTCACTGCCATGAGTGGGACAGGGATGTGTGGGGAAAAGGGTGATGGTCCCTGGGACGGTGGCATTGGCCATGGTGGCTGCATGGCAGCACCGTGGGGGATGCAGCACTGGAGGGGAACACAAAGGAGCTGGAGCAGCAGGACTGGGCTTGGCTGTGGTCTGGCTGCAGTCTCGTGATCCCAGTGTCCAGACCTGCTGCAGGGTCCCATGGGAGCCCAGGGCAGCTGCAGCCTTCCTCCTCCTCCTCCTCCTCCTCCTGCTCTCCAGCAGCCGCAGGGCTGGCACGGAGGAAGCAGCGTGGCACTCGCTGGGCTCTTCCGTGTGCTGGGCTGGAGCACCAGGGAGGGCTCCGTGTCAGGAGCCATTCCTGGGCTATGCTGGAGGCAGCAGCATTTCTACCATGCTGTGACCACAGTTTTCCCATGGCTGAGGAGCTGCTTGGGCTCACTGTGACACAAGGCTGGGCACACAGCAGTGTCTGTGCCAAGAGCCAGGGCAGCTCGAGCCTGTCCTCAGGGCTGTAGGGTCTTGGTGTGCAAGAAGGGACATGAGGGACCCCAGAGTGTCCCCCATCATAGCAGGCAGTGACTTTATGGGCAGGGGAACAGCAGCTCTGTGGCTGGAGCAGCAGCTCTGGACATCTTTGCATTTGCCCAGAGCATCTCCTGACCCAGCAGCTGCAGGAAGCTCCTGTGTCCTTGCAGAGTGACCCCATGTGCCTGGCACAAGTGTGGCCTGGCAGCTGCATGTCCCCAGCCCTGGGAGCCCCCACCAGCTCCCATATCCCATCCCCTTCCCCAAGGGGACATTAGTGCCGGGCTGCCTGCCCTGTGCATTACAGGGATCGATGAGGCTGGATCAATACCACCAGCTGGGGACCAAAAAGCCCCAAAAGGCAGCTGCACCCACTCCTGCCCAGCCCTGGGGCTCAGAACCCACCGTGGCACGTGCCAGGGCCTTGGGAACGCCAGCACCTCTCCACAGCACCCGGGCGCCGGGGCAGCGTCACCGAGTCCCCTGCTAGCCCTAAAGCCAGAAATAGCAGAGCCTGTCATTCCCAGGGGTTATAAATAGCCTTGGCTATGGGGAGATGTTGTTTTTCTGCATGGAAAACGCTGGCCTAGTTCTGTTTCATCAATCTGCCGCCAGAAATAGTCCTAATTTCTTGGAAGTTTCTTGCTTCTTGAGTGTGGGTTAAAGCACTGCCTTGCAGGGGCTCTGGGGAGAGGGCAGGACAGGGGGGCTGAGCCCAGCTGGCTTCAGGGCACAGCCAGAGGGACCCCAGATCCTAAAGGGGAACCTCTCCATCCTCTAGTCGTGAGCAGCACGTTGCCCAGGAAGAGCATGTCCTGTACCCTACACCATCTGCAGATCAGGGGCTTCGGGGGCCCCCAGGTTGGGATGGCAGCAGGGCTGGCATGGGGCTGAGACCCCACAGAACTCACAGACCATCTCTCCCCACAGCTGGACCCACAAGTCGTGCAGACAAAAAACTGGCACATGGACGTGATTGAGATGAACGGGGTAAGTGGGGCCGGGGGACCCACAGCCCCTCGCTGTGAATGCAGCCCCTTCTTGCCTTCAGGCCAGCCAGGACTCACCCCCTGTCTCCCACAGATCAAGGTGGAGTTCTCCATGAAGTTCACAAGCAGGGACATGAGCCTGAAGAGGACCCCATCTAAAAAGCAGACCGGTGTCTTTGGGGTCAAAATCAGCGTCGTGACAAAGTAAGTGCAGGGCTGTGGGGGCTGATCTGCTCCAGTCCCTGTGGCTTTGGGGTTGCCCTGTGTCCCCTTGCTCCCACCAACACCTGGGAGCTTGGCCCTTGCTCTCTGCTGGAGACTTGCCCATTCCCTTTGCCGTTCCCATCCTTCCCACCTGCATGCCCATCATGCCCCTGGCCCCGGGTTGGCAGGGCTGGGCTGGCTGCCAGGGGTTCCCCTGGGAATGTCTGCTGACGGCTCCGCTTCCCGAGCCAGGCGGGAGCGCTCCAAGGTGCCTTACATCGTGCGCCAGTGCATCGAGGAGGTGGAGAAGAGGGGCATCGAAGAGGTCGGCATCTACAGGATCTCTGGAGTTGCCACTGACATCCAGGCATTGAAAGCTGTCTTTGATGCAAGTGAGTGTCCTGGGGGAGCTTGATGTTCCCATGGGAGGGTTCACAGGCACCCCCTCCAGCCCAGGATCTGCTTATTGCACTGCATGTATGCCAGAAGTGCCACTCTGCACAGGAAGGGGCTGGGGCAAGCAGGGACAAACCATGCAGAGATCCCAGCCCTGTTTGTGCCTCAATGCCTCCTGGCTGGCTCCTGGGAGACACTGAGTCAGGGAAACGTTGAAGTGGATTTGCAAATTGTTCCGCGTCCTGTTGCCCAGTCAGGCGGGAACCACTCGGCTTTTCCCAGCCTCAGCCTGGCTAATGGGGCTGTGAACCCAGCAGTGCTGTCCCTGCCCTCCAGCTGGCAGCCTGTCTGGGTAGCTGGAGTGACACAGAGGGTGGGGACCCAGAGGGGAAGGAGGGCAGGAGGCATCACATGTGTGTGCTCTCTGGACAGACAACAAGGACATCCTGGTGATGCTGAGTGACATGGACATCAATGCCATCGCTGGCACGCTGAAGCTCTACTTCCGTGAGCTGCCCGAGCCCCTCCTCACTGACAGACTCTACCCCGCCTTCATGGAGGGGATCGGTAAGGGCTCGGGGATGGGAAGGGAAGGGCAGGGGTTGATGCACAAATGTGGCCCTGTTTGGCATTGCCTGCTCTGGAATGGGAGACTCCCAAGGGTCCTTCCCAGCTCGGCCCACTCGGTCCTGGCTGTTCTTGCCAGCTCCAGGCAGCTCAGGGCTCGTGGTGCTGTTCCCCAGTGCTCACACACTGGCTACCAGGAGGTCTGGCCATGGTGGGTCCTGCTGCTGCACCAGACCCTGTCCTGAGCCCTCTCCCTCTTTGCCTCCAGCCCTCTCGGATCCTGCTGCCAAGGAGAACTGCATGATGCACCTTCTCCGCTCGCTGCCTGACCCCAACCTCATCACCTTCCTCTTCCTGCTGGAGCACTTGAAAAGGTAATGGCTTTGGGGCTGCCTGGGATGGGTGGGAGGTGCAGGACGGGTCTGTCTCACTGCTTGGCCATGGGGATGGGACATGAATGGAGTTAGAGCTGCTGTTTGATTCCTGGGGTGCCTGCATGGCTGCAGGCTGATCCCACACTGGAGGCAGATGGTGCTGTGCAGGTGCAGAGCAGGACTGTGGGCAGCAGCAGCAGCTCAGTGTTGGGCAGGCACAGAGTGGTCCTTTCCCAGACACTCCAAGAGGGTGCAGCCCCAGGTGTGTCCCACCTGCCCCATCTCTCTGGGCTCTGGCATATTCCCCAGGGTCCTGCCAGGCTGCAGCTTGTTCAGACCCTTTGGCTGATGTTGGTGTTGGCTTTCCACATCTCTCCTTGGGCCCTGTAGGATGCTGGGGGGATGCTGGAGCCATTCTGTCTGTCCAGAGCAGCCCCTGGTGTCCCAGGCCCACCGGCCATGGTGCCAGCAGGGCCTGTGCTGTGCCTGGCCAGTGATCCAGGTCAGCTCTGCAGGGAGCACACGACCTCTGGAAACATGGAACACTTGGCTGCTGCAGCCGGTGTGCAGCTGGTTGGAAGAGCTCTGCAGGGAGCAGCTGGCCTCGGCACAGGATGGGAATCAGTTGGGAGCTGTGCAGTGTCCTCCTTAGCAGGAAAACAGCTCTGTGTCCCTCCCCTCCAGTCCAGCAGTAGCCCTTGCAAAACAAGGCACAACAATCCCTGTCAGCAGCGGGTGGCCAAGAACCAAGGACAGTCAGCTCTGTGGGCATGTCCCAGAGCTGCAGGTGACACCTCTGTCACTTGTCCCAGGGTGAGTCCAGCAGTGTGTGGTTTGACAGGCTTTGTCCTGGCTGAGATGAGGTGCATCCAAACCTGGGGACTCATGGACTGGGGCTCTCTGAGGGCACAGGGCTGTGGGAGGGCAGCAGAGCAGCACACGGAGCCTGGCCAGAGCTTGGGACTCAGGCTCATGGCTCATGTTACTTGCATCATGAAGGGGTTTTTTTCTGTTCTTCTGGTTTGGCTAAAACCAAACAGAAAAAGTGATTGATGCTGGGGGATGGAGAAGGAAAGATCCATTTCCATCCTGAGAACCGGGCACAGCCAGTTCCCACATCTGCTCCCCTGGCCGGGGCTCAAGCGAGCAGCCTGTGCCGGGGAGCACAGCTGCCTCCTAACATGGCAATGTTGTGGTCCTGCTTCCCTCCGTGCTGGCAGGGCTCCCACAGGGTTGTCAGGGCAGGGAGCCTCGAGGGGAGTGGGTGCAGGGGGCACGGGCTGGTGCAGGGCTGCCCGTTCCCTGCAGGCTCGGGAGGGGTGGAGGCCCCGCGGCTCCGAAGTGAGCAAGGGCTTGGTTGCTGCCACATCACACCCGGGGCTTCCAGCCAGGCCCAGCAGCTCCAGCAGAGGCCATGAAGGGGGCAGAGCTCCCTGCCCTGCACCTGGGATTTCCGAGGGCTGCAGAGGGCAATGGAAAGCTGGAGGTGCCTCGCTGCTGCTGGGAGAAGGGAGAGCAGCCCTCGGCCTCCACATCACCCCATGGCTCCCCCCTCCTGAACAGCTTCAGGGGCTGACACTGCCTCTCTCCCTGAACCCCCCAGGGTGGCTGAAAAGGAGCCTATCAACAAAATGTCTCTCCACAATCTGGCCACGGTCTTTGGGCCAACACTGCTGAGACCCTCAGAGGGGGAGAGCAAGACGCACCTCACCGTGGCCTCCGACATCTGGTCCCACGATGTGATGGCTCAGGTAAGAGCTGGGCAATGGAGGGTTCACCTGTCTGTCTGGGTAGATTTTGTTACTCTTGGCTGGATGGGACCAGCTGGGAGGTGGCAGCTCCTTCCCTTTCTAAAGTAACACCTCCCATTTGCTTCCTACAGGTCCAGGTCCTTCTCTACTACCTGCAGCATCCTCCCATCTCCTTCACCGAGCTCAAACGCAACACACTTTACTTCTCCACGGACGTGTAGCCTGCAGGCAGAAGGCACCAGCTGCAAACACTCCAGCTCCCTGCTGGGGGACACGGACTGGACCACAGCCCCCCAGGGAGACCAGCCCAGACCCAGGACGGTGCCGCCTGCAGCTCCTGTACAATCACGTTCCAGTGGCCCGGTCCCACCAGGTGCCAGGCCCTCTCTGTAAAGTAGTCGTGTCTTATGTCCCTTCTTGTGTTCAAGAATTGTTTTTATGTATATTTGCTCAACGGAAGAGGTAGTGACTGACAAGGGCTGTGGACACAGGCTTCCCCCTTGGCTAGTTTTCTCCTGGACTCCTTTCCTCCCGCTCACTCCTTCCAGACACCCCTCGCCTGAAGCCTGCAGTGCCCCACGAGTGCCTGTTTGCTGCCCAGCTCCCCTGCCCACGCCTGCATGTGCAGCACTGGCTCGCCCCGAGGCCGGCAGCTCGCGGGCCTCCCCGCCCGTGGACGACCAGCTCCGCTTTGGCTTCGCTGCCTGCGCAAACGTCGGACCCCGTGCCTGCATCCTGCTCCGGCCCCAGCAAAGCTGCGACCACGAGAGCAGAGGAGGAGGGTGCTGCTCCTCCTCACCACGGCTCTTCTGGGTGTTTTCAGGCCAGTCCCCTCTCCAGCCCCAGCCGTGTGCTTTGCCTATGTGTGTGTGGCGTGGCGGTTCCTCCCCTCGCTGGATTTCGCCTCTGAGTAGCGTTTTGGGGTGACCCCTCACACAAGGCAGGAGCCAGAGGTGCTGTGCTGGTCTCAATCCACAGTAGGCTGAAGGGATGGCCAGCCAGGCAGGTTTGCTTCCTACACCATGGGCTGACCCCACGTCTGCTCTGGCACTGATGGGGTCCCAGTCTCCCCAGTTTGGAAATTTGGTGGGGAACAGGGTCCCTGCTGTACAGTTCCATCTTTGCCATAGTGAGGCACTCATGCCCCTGCCAGCTCAGCACTGCCATGAGCACTGCATGCACCCCGTGGCAGAGCCTGCCAGGGCATTCCTGCCATGGCCATGGGGACAAGGAGATGTTCTTTCCCTCCTTGGCCTTCCCTGCTGCACTGGGCACACGGCAGCACATGGCCCTGCCTCGGTGGCAGCCTGGCTGCCTGAGGCAAGTGCTGTGCAGCAGCTGGATGGTCAGCCAGCCTTGGAACCAGAGGGATGGGAGGAGGAAAGTCTTCATGGCCCTCACGACAGAAGGCAGACGTGCTTCGTTCTGCCTTTCTCCCAAAGCAGCTGCTGCTGGATTAGCCGTGCCCAGCCAGCCCAGGTCTGTTTTAGTGGCTCCAGTTCTTGACCCCTCTCAAGCTGAAGGCTGGAGTTGTCACGCCATGTCCTGAGGCAGGACAGGTGCCCGAGTGCCCGGCTCCCGGGACATCCCCCACACTCCCACGTAGGTGTTGGTACCTGTTGGGACACGAAACCTTTCGCTCTGTGAGCTGAGTCCGTGTTCTTGTGGGAAAAGCCCCCCCACCTCCCCGACTGCGTTGGCCCTGTGCTCTCCTGTGCCAAATGGAGATGGATGAGAAGTGACCAAGCGTATCCCTCACAGCCTTTACCCCCCAGCTAATGGACTGTTCCAGGTAGAGCCCAGCCACCGATGCACCAGGTATGTCCTCAGCCACCTCCCTGGGGAAGGCAGCACCTGCCAGCCCTGCACCAGCAAAGCAACCAAGGAGGGGAGGTCTCAGTCCCCCTCCAAAGGGCTCACACTCTAGACCCTGCTCCTCTTGACTACCAGCTAAACAGAAGGGAAACAGCATTGCAGAAAATAAACAGGCGTCTGTCTTGGCCCTGGACCCAGTAAGGAGGCCGAGCTTTAGATCTGACTGCACAACGGATCCCTGCGTGTGTCTGATTTGTTACATGTGTCCAAGTCTCTGTCCACGACAGTCATTCCAGATGGAGACTCTGTACAGCCAAATCTCCCCCCGTGTGACAGTGGCTGGAGGCCCGGTCCCCACAGCCCAACACAACGGGCTGTGGCTGTCCCCATGACTGGCTTTTACTTGTCCCTACAGGAAGGAAAAGAAGGGGGTGGACTCTTGCAGCTACAGGTAGAATAGAACTGTTAATTAATATTTGACTTCCAAAAGTTGTTAAGGATATATTTTTGTTTGTGTTCTGTTTCAATTTCTGTAGATTATAAACTTTAAATGGCTGTAAAACCTCGTGAGGAGAAAAAAAAATGTTAATAAAAATGCAAAGCCCCGATATTTGCACAAAAGAAGCCCTGTGGTGTTGCTGTTTGCACTAACTGATCACCTTGGCATCACAACTTCTTCTCTTTCTGTTGTGGAATTCTTGCTAGTTGCACTTCAAGCCAGTGGTATAAGCACAGGCATTGTGCCAGGCAATCTTTGAAGAGACTTCTTATGGTTTGGGCTACATCCTTGCATTTTGGAGGAAAAAAACCTGGACTGTCTGGAGCCAGCCTGTTTAATCAGCCTAGAATTACTCAAGCTTAAAATTCAGCTGACTTACACAGCTTCTGGCCTGAGGATACTGAACAGGCACAGCAAGGGACATCAGGAGATCTGGAAACCTCATCTGATAGATCACATGATGCTGTCTCCCCACTTCTTTCCATGTGGGAATGGGAACCAGTGTGCCTCAAACTGACCACTGACCACCACATCAGCCAAAACACACTGCTAGTATTGCTCTTCCAGGTAAACAAGGGCTGTGACTGTTCTGGGATGTCCAACTGTGGATGCAAAGGAGGGGAAGTGAGTGGGAGAACACCTATCAGGTGTGTGCACTTCATCTGAAATCCCACTGCCTCAGAAAGAGGCAGAGAGGGAGTGTTTGCCTTTATGGAGTGGCTCAGTGAAGGTTAAAAATGATCCTCTGAGGTCTGAGAACAGCTTGGTTAGAAGAGCAGGAGGGCAGATAGGAATACCAATCAAAGAGGCAGCAGCTCCTTGAGCTAACAAACAGATGTTTTGATTTCAGCACCAATGTTGGGCAGAAATAACACTTCACTTCCCCCTGTGTAACACTGGGGCACTTGGAGGTGGCACAGGGACATGATGGGAAGCAGCCTGTGTGCTGAGTGAATGCCCATTATCTGTCAAACATTGGTTTATTCTCACAACTCTGCTAAGTCTCACTATCAAACTGCTGGAACTAATGGGGTGAGCCTGGGGCAGTTAAAGCAGTAGCAAAATTGTACTCCCACAGTGAGGTTAAATCAGGCTAGCCAAGTGGCTACAGAGAATTATACTGCAGCAACAACCTCTTTTTTTCCCTTAAACTGTTTTGTTCATCTGCCAGTAACCACACAGCTCTAAGGCTAAGGATTCCTTTCTGCTTTTCCCTTTAAAACATGGTAAAGAAATCTGGCGCTCATCTCTGTACTTGAAATAAGACAAGTTGTACAGATGGTGGTTTGTCTTCAGATGGTATTTTAAGAAAAGCCTGGAACAAACTTATTTCTCCACAGGATCTTACCTCTCCCCAACAGAGTAGCAAGCTGCAAACTGGTGACTGTTAAAACACTTGCAGCACCTTCAAATATGCGGTAACCTAAATCAGTGCATTTCTTTTCAAAGATTGTCCTCCTGCCTTCTTTAGATGCTAGCAACAGCCTTAATCAGAATCAGCCCCAAAGGACTGAAAGAGCTCAGAGTCCAGGCATGTTTCCTGGAAACTGACAGTCAGCTGATCCGTCCTGGAGATGCTGCTCTGTGCCTGGCTCCATCCTGCCGTGCTCCCGCAAGCCTGCCCGGAGCAGCTCGCCAGGGCTCGAAGCCAGATGGCTGTTAGTCATTCAGAAAGCAGCAAGCACCGCCCCGCTCGCACTGACCAGGACTCCAGAGACAGTGGAAAGGTAAGCCTGATGGTTGTGCCGTGATGCAGGCTCTCAGCAGCAGCCCTGGAGCGGGAATGCTGCTCCCCAGGGGAGCTGTTACCGCAGGTAGTAATCGACTGCAGCGGAGAAAGCGGCGAATCCTCCGCAGCCGATCACCCCGGCCTTCAGGCCAGCTGCAAGGCAAGGGTGGGAAACAATGAGACAAAGTAGGAGAAGTATTTTTCTTCCCAGTAATTCGTGCTGGCTCAAAGAGCTCACACCAGCAGGAACCTGGCAGTGCCCTCCCAGGGAACAGTGGCACTGGCACTGCCCGATGTACAACCCCTCGGGGCCAGCAGGATTTGCTCTCTGGGTGCTGTGTCCTCAGGCTCACCCAGGGGACAGAACAGAACCCTCCAGTGGCCACTGCAGATTTCTGTGCTCTGATTTGAGCACTGTGCTCTCATCTGAGCCCTGCAAGTGGCTTGGTGGGACTAGGGAGGGACAGGCAGAGCAGCCACTGCTCTGACAGCTCTAAGAGGATTAGGTCGAGGACAGACACAACTTAACAAGCTCAGTTAAAAGCACTTTCAAAAGCATTTCTTTTATACTCCGTGAAACAGGACAGTTTTTTTTAAGGAGAGAAGTTTGATATTTCTGATGAGCAGAGCAGCTCTCTTCTACTTGGGGATTTTCCCAGATGTTGTTACCACTAAAGGAAAGTCTCCACTAGTGTTGCTGGGCTAAAACCCCAGTGCTCCTTCTCTTTCAATTGTCTGTTTGAATTAATACATGAGAAAGAAGAAGAGCATTTTACACATGGTACAAAAGAAGAAAGTAGAGTTCCTTGGTTCTAATTTCAAAGGAGAGTAGCAGAGACAGTGAAATGGTAGATGTGTAGAGCTCTGTTAAGCTCTGTGTATTTTTGGTTCTCTCCCATGACACCACAGAAGAGTGTGGTCAGCCACCACCATCTCCTGATTTTTCCTTCAAGTGAATTTTATTGATTTTCCTCTATGATCAACCCTTCCTTATCCACATCCTATATTCCTTATCCACTCATCCTTGGAGCTGACAGGAAAGCGAGGGCACAGTTCTGCCAGTCCCAAGCACACTCTCACGCTGTCCTCACCACAACCCCATGCAAAGAGGTTTGTGGGGTGTGTGTGTGGCACTAAGAACACTGTGTGCTGCATACCCAAATTCAAGCCTTATCACATTATCCCAGAAACCACTCCCAGCAGGCCCCACCAACCTCTGAAGCCGATGGCTCCTCCTGTGATGCAGCCACTGATAACGCTGTTCTTCCAGTCTGACTTCCCACGATACTGCACAATTAAAAATCAGAGTCAACAAGGAAATAGGGAATAAACGCTCAGCACCTGTCAAGAAAGATTAAACAACCTTCCATTGCCTTCCCAGCTGAGGATGTTCTTCCCTCTGCTCTCAGCAGATGGCCCTGCACTCCCAAACTTGCAGGGCTGGGAAGGGAGGAAGGAGCAGGTAAGTGGGAGAGGTAGGACAAAGCCATATGGTGCAATGCAGTGCTGTGGGAAGGATCCTCAGGTGAGCCAGCACAGCCCCCAGAACACAGCCCTGAGTCTAAAAGTGCAATAACTGCATGAGAGCAGCCCTGAGCCTGGCCATGCAGCTGGTCCTTGGCACAGGTGAGAGTCACAGCAACTGCTGACAAAGATGGACTATTTCCACAGCCAGGACAGGCTTGATTTGCACCAGTACAGAGATCTCTTTGTTCTGCTCCATTGTGCAGGCAGATACACTTTTCTTCTAGATGAGTTAAGAAGTAATTGTGCCTTTCAATTAAAAGGCAGGACTCAAATTTGTAAGAGGGTAATTTTCCTATTTAAAAAAGCAGATGATAGATTTACCACTGAGCTGCACAAGGTCATTTCTGGCTGTAAGGGCCAGATGAAAACCATCCTGTTACTCAAGAACTTTCATCAAAGGATCCCTTTCTGAATATGGAATTTTTAGACACTCAAATTGCCATGTTACAACTCACAGTTTGACATTTTACACAAGCACTTGTAGCTGGGGTTTTAAAAAGTAATGCCTGAGCTTGTGAATACATTCAGGACTCAAACTGAAAAGGACTTAGCCATTGCAAAAGAGTTCTTAATTCTGTCAGAGAACAGCAGCTCTGAAGACAGATGTCAAAGCTGAAAAGCTTTACCGGCCAAGAAAGAACAAAGTAGCCATTGCAGAGAGGATACAGGTACTGATTTGGATCTAGTGAAAGATTTTAAAGAGAACATTTCTTAGTGGCTGAGAGGTTCTTACTCACAGATTCTACCACGCATTCCGTGCAGGAGAACATGGCACCCACAATGGCAAAGTTCTTGGCGTAGGAGATGCCTCGCTGCCCCATGTCCTTGAGCACCTCTTTGGCCGTGGGGGTGCGATAGGGATCCTTGGGGTCGAACCCCACGTTGGTGTCAATGCCAGCAGTGAAGATACCAAACGCGCCTCCCAGAACAAACCCTGTCAAAGATAAAACAGCATGAAATGAACTTGGCGGCGCGTTCCCTGCAGGCATCGAAGCGGCTCTGCTCCCGCTGTCCGTGAGCGCTGCGCTGTGGCAGGGGCAGGGCGGGGGCAGCGATCTCTTGGTACCGCGGACACTTCTGAGAGCTGAGCTGTGCTGAGGAGCGGCCATGAGCTCCCGCGCCTCTGCAAGGACCACAGAGAGCCCCGGACATGTGGCAGGCACTGGAGGGGGCCGAGCAGGAAAATCAGACACGGCGGCTGCAGCCTTTTCTCCACCCGCGCCTTTCCCGACGCCACAGGGACCCCCGGACCACCCCACAGCCGCCGCACCTCCCACGCAAGCCAGCGCCGCCTTGAAGGGACAGCTCTCCATGACCCGCTCCACCATCTTCTGCTCCTCGCTCTTGGGCGGGCAGGGGATTCCGCCGAGGGTGGCGGGGTCCCAGACGCGGGGCTGCCGCTTGTCGCCCACAAGGTGCTG
This sequence comes from Notiomystis cincta, assembly GCA_013398075.1. Classification (NCBI taxonomy): domain Eukaryota; kingdom Metazoa; phylum Chordata; class Aves; order Passeriformes; family Notiomystidae; genus Notiomystis; species Notiomystis cincta. Next base: position 193,147 of record VZRX01018650.1, on the reverse strand, counting down.
CAGCAGGAGGCTGTACTGCAGCGGCGGCGGCGGCGCCGGCTCTCCCGGCGCTGAGGGCGGCGGGGCCGCCATGATGGGCTTGCACACCCACGGGCACTCGACGCCGCGTCCGGGCCCCCTCGAGCCGCAGGGGCGCACGGGAGTTGTAGTTCCTCAGCGGGGAGACGCCAGCTGTGCACCGCCGCGCTGTGACTACACCTCCCAAGGTGCCTCGCAGCGGTGCCTTCGGGGAGAACTACCACTCCCGGCATGCTCCGCGGCGCGCCGCGGGGATTGGCCGTCGCGGGCAGCCAGGGGACT
>VZRX01018650.1:160803-192618 GCA_013398075.1 Notiomystis cincta | reverse complement strand
GCTGCCTCCCCGGGGACAGCTCGTCCCCTCCGGTAGAGCAGCGGTGTTTCTTCAGGACGCGCGTGTGTCTCGAAAGGGCTCTGACAGTATCCACAAGATTCCCTCGCAAAATGCCAACTTGGCTCGTGGCGAATCACGCAGGATCTCGGCTCTGGGAAGCTCCTTGTGTTTGGTGATAAGGTGAGAAATGTTGCTCTTTCCTTTGGTGAACAAGGTGCAGTGAGCATTAAACATCTCCCTTCCTTGCTTGTGTTGTTTTTTTCCTCACCTGTTTTACTTTCTTGTTCTTGTGGACTAGAATCAGTTTTCATCTTCACAAGTGACAGTAAGTCTGCCTTAAAAAGACCTTTTTTCTTATTTGATACTTTTCTATTTTAATTTTAAGTTATTCATGGAGTTTAAAATCTATGCGAAATAGTTGTCTTGGTTTCAATAGGATGCATGGAATTACTGTATTTCAGTATTTGAAAATTACTTTAAAAATTAAATAAATGATGGTATAAAATCTTCCTGATATCCTGAAACACAACTTTTTAGAGGTTCCAAAGTAATAAATTTTCTTTCCAATTTTTGTCCTTTTTTCCTCTGTCCTGCTTATGTCTTAGTGTAGGTAGGTTCAAAGAACGATTTAAATTGGTGGTTTTATCACTTCAAACACTTCATTAGACGAAGTTCAACAACTTTCCTCTAAATCCCACTGCCCTCTACTGGCTGCACCTGCGGGGCCCCCCTGCCTGCTGCTATTCCCTCTTATTTATGTCCTTTAGGTGGGTTTTTTGTCTTTTTTTTTGGTTTAGGGGTGGTTTTCCCCCCCTTTTTTTTAAGGTGAAAACCCATGAAAAAGCACGTGGTTAAAATCTACTGCAGCAGGATCTTTACAAGGTAGAGGAGGTTGCTGACAGGATGATCTCCCTAAGGAACCCTGAACTTAAGATTTCAATCTTCTCCTTGATCCAAAATAACCTTGCTGGGCTGATCTCGAAGTCCCACAGCAAAGCCTAATTTCCAAAGGCCTAAAGGGAAAAAAAATATATGTTGGATTGGGATTTTCAGCACTGAGAGTTTGTAAGTATAGCTGAAATATTGCTTTGACTTTCCCCTTTCCCTGAGTTTTGGAGAAAATGCTGGGTTGCTATTTGTTTGTAAATAAAATACTTAAGCAAGAATTCTGTAAATATTGTTACATAAAACATAACTATTTATGGATATTAATAGGTAATTAGATGTCATTTCCCCCTCCTTAGATATTTAATAGTTTTCTCCTCTTCCCATTCACGCTGTTCTGTGTTCTACATACGAACAAATTCTGCTGCCTGAGTATTTGAATAATCTCATCTGCCTCAACAGATTTTTCGTGTGGGTGAAATCAGATGGAGGATTAAGGATTTGAGAGGGGAATATGAGAGTTCAACACATCTTTGATAAACAACTTGTTCAAATGAAACTTTGAGCTGTTTCCTTTTTACAAGCCTGGGAACCCTCAGGAGATGCAGCCCATGCATCCCACCCTCTCCCTGCTCCAGTCCCTGACTGCTGTCCCCGAAGCCACTCTCTTACCCTGGAGCTGCTCAGTCCCCTGCAAAGAGCTCCGGTTATTTTTAGCCTTGCCTAGTCCCACGAAATGAAACATTTTGAATTCGAGTGAGTGTGACGGCAGCAGCGGGTGCAGATGATCCCGAGCTTTTGTGCTGCTCCAGGGAGCTCGGTGTCTGTTTCAGCAGAGGGCAGCACACGGTGACACTGAATAATTGCGTTTTACTTGACCTTTACAGTGACTCAGTGACTCCCACACTTCAGTATTCTCCAGACAGGGTAAATCTTGGAAAAATAATGTGGGGTTTGTCAGAAATCCTGGTTTTGCATATGTCTTGGTTGTAGAGTTCCCAGGTTTTGAATAGACTCTAGCAGTGCTATTAAAAAATTAAAATAAGTTTTCACAGTCCTCAACTTTATTTTGTCAAACTGCCAGTTCCAGGGCCTTTTCTGAAGTTATTCAGCTGGGCAAGAAGTGGCTGAGGGTGGAAATCAACAAGAATTAGATTCAGTCCATTCTTTTTCACTCATTCCTACCTGTGGGCACCTTTTTTTCCTTATCAGAAGTGTCATGCTGTAGAGGTGAATGAGAAGAAGAGGAGCTAAATTAATGTATATTTTAATGAAAAAAGGAAAAGCTTTCAATCACCACGAGCAGAAGAAGGAGGAGTGGCTGCTTTGCAGGTGGCCACACTGCTGATCTCACCTGTGTACAAAGAGCTTTCCAGTGGCTGCCAAAGGAAGGGTGCTGGGCCCTGCTGGGCTTTGTTTCCACCCTATGGTATTCTTATCTGTACTTTAAATTTGATCCTTTCCTACTTCTCATTGAGCTTGTGAATGTGGTGTTTTGTCTTCTTTTCTTTAAAAGACTTTAGGTTTGAAAGTGCACTGGAGAAGTGAAGTGCTTTGTGAAACAGATCTAATTTCAGTGAAGGACAGCTGCCTCAGCTTCTGTACTTTCCTTGGCTTTTGTGTTTAACAAATTTATTTGTTTGAGAGTGCAGTTGGGGTTTTTTTTTCTTCTTTCACTGTTGGAGAATACTGTCACTACCATGGCAAACAGCTCAAGTACTTAAAAAAAAGGTTAGATTATAGGTAGATGGCAGATGTATTGGAGTTAGAGCTCAAAAGGCATCCCGACTCACTGATTTTTCAATTTTTTTTGCTCTAAGTCCATATAAAAAAGACTGCAGAGAGAGATCTTTGACTAAAATCTCCTTTTAGGATCAGCAGACTTGTTCCTTGTGACTGTGCTGTGTAACTCAGAGAGAAGGAACAGGATGTGGCTTTTCAAGATGAGTGTTTGATCCTGTCTGCTCTCCCTAACATTTTAGATCTCAAAGTCTGCACCCCTTTTGAAAGTAAGGTGGTTCCTTTGTGCTTGTTCCACTTCAGCAAGGTACTCCTTCTCCTCTTCACAGTTTGCCCAATATTACACATATTTTTGTTTTCACCTATAACATCTGAAACACACTTGTGTGGTCTAAAAAAAGATCTGGGTAAAGTTTCAGGCATCATCATCTCCCAGGGTTTTCAGCTGTTGCTATAGAAGCCTAAATTCTCTTTGAGAGACCTTTCCAATAGAAAGAAGTTGATACTGCAGGAAAGTTGTCATGGAAATATGCAGCAAAAAGAGAAAGGAAATCTCAATTTGATGACTGTTACACAGGCTTAGCCAGCCTGGTGAAGTGGCTCCCTATCTGGAGATCTGATTCTGCAGATTCTCTTGGTTGTGTTCCAGTGGATTGGAAAGCTGTGGACTAGAACTTAAAGAAGTAAATTATTTAATGTTTATATAACCAAACATACCTCTTCAGCTCAGAGAGCTTTATCCAGATTTGAGTTTCCAGGTGATGGCAGACCAGGAGATTCCCAGCAGCCTGGTTCTTGTGAGGGATGGAGCTGTGGCACAAGTATTTGTTATATTTCTGGCAATGACCACTCTGAAAGGATTTATTGAAGTACCCCTATTGAAATGAGGCTTTCAGAACCAATTTTTAAATGACAAACTAAAAATAGTTTATTCTGCAAGCTTCAGAGCCATTCCAGATTTGAACAGCAGCCCTTTGTGTCCAGCTAAATGATGGGATAAGCAGATCCCTCCTCATAAATTTCTTATATCATCACCAAGCCTGGTTGGCTCCCTGGTTTCAAGCTTTTTGTGCCTCTCTTACTAAAGCCTCCTGCTATCTAATAGATGTGATTATGAGTGAGCTGCCTTTAAATATCTATTACCAGAGTCACCATGGTAACTGCTGGAAGAGTTTTGTGCTGGTAAAAGGTTTCCAGCTCCCCGAGATACGGCAGGGCAAAATGCTTAGGCTGTTGTTTTCACGGTTTGAATGAGATCAAAGAGGACAAAATAACATATTCCTGATTTTTGATAGCAGTGGATGTTAGCAGAACTGAAAGGAATAAGATTTATTCTGGAGCCTGTCCTCGGATGAGGGAACAGAGGAGACTTACACAGGCAGGGACAGGCCAGGCTTTCCTTGGACAGCAGGCTCCTGCAGGAATGGGAAGATGTTGCTCCCTCTGACTGAGCCAACACTTGGCCTTTCTTTCAACAGTCAGCACGTGAGCTAAGGAGCCCTAAGGAAGGATGTAAAATTGTGATATTCCACCTGCCACAGGAGCAGGCAGAGTTGCTGAATTGTGTGTTCTCAAACTGCCCCATTTTCCTCTCGGCCTTCAGCTGCTGTGTACCAGGGCAGTGGTGTTAGTTGGGCAATATTCAGAGTGACTTCCCTGCTGTCCTGATTTCCAAATCTTCCTCTTCCCTTCTCTCCATCTGCTTTCTTTCCCAGCTTCCTGTTATGTGCCCAATCAATCCTCTGCTCTGTAATGACAGTTGTTTCTCTAGGCTGCCACATGACAGAGTCACTAATGTCCCTCCTGTAAACTCTGTCACCTCAGGGCATTGTTTTGCTGTCATTTATTTATTTACTTATGCTAAACAGGTCACAAACTCCATAGGGCACTTCTTCCTTTCCATGCAATCTGTTCTCTTGCTTCATTGCCCTCCTACTTTAATATCTGCTGGAGATTTTAAATTATCACTTGCTTTTATAGAAACACGGGAAGCTGAGCACCTATTCCTGCTGCTTTCCCACTTCCTTGCCTGTGCCTCCTGCTTCTGGCATTTCGTTCTTTTGGTAAGGGAGGCGTCTGCTCTGGTAATGAGCTCTTTGGTGTGGCTGTGAGGAAAGGAGACCTTGAGGGGAGCAGCACTTTGCACCCACTTTCTGTGTGTGTGGGGACAACTGGCAGAGCAGAGCCAGCACGAGTGGCACTGAGCACGTTTGATGGGAAGATTGTGCCTGCAGGATGAGCTCATGCTGGTGAAGTGTTGATATTTGTCCTCACCTGCCTCACAGGATGTGAGCCACATACCAAGATCCTTTTTGCTGAGCTAAAAGATGCTTCTAATTCATTTTAGTTATGAGGTTTATTGAGCGCCAGATTTGCACTGAGAGTTTAAAATCTGAAGTGATTATGATCACCAACCAAGAGATTCAAGGAAATAATTTCACAAGAAGTCTTGAAAGCAGAACGTGGGTCTCAGAATGGAATTTGCCTGCATTATACCACTACTTGTTTCTTAATGGTTCTTCTGTAGAATTGTGGTTAAGGCTGGGAGGATCTCAGTATTTGGGCACTTCACATTTCAGCTGCATGGTTCAATTTCTCAAGCCTGCTAAGCTGATTTAAAAGTTGAAGCAGTAGCAAACATGTTTGTTCATACAAGATGTCTAGAAGAAAGGAACTGTTAAACTTTAATTTAGATTCTTCCTTTTTTCTGGATTTGATTACATCATCAAAGCCAAATTTCTATGCTGAGTTTCTGGGTGCCTCTGTATAACAGTGAGCAAGTCTTTTAAAACTGCTGATTTATATGGGAGTATAAAATTGATGGGCACTGTAGACCCTTGCTAATTTGTTAAATTTGGTCAGTAATTCAGGTGCTTTCATTCCCTGACCTGTAGAATAGATGAGTTATTAAGCTACTGCAATGATCAGAGGATTCTGATCATGCATCTGTAAAAGATGCAGAGAGGAAACACGAGATGGGAACTCCAAGGCATTGCTGTGGGGGGAATCAAACCTCGCCAAGAGCCTTTTTTCTGCAATCCTGATCTGCATTTAGAGGGCTTGTTCCTCTCCTGGGACTGGAACTCCTCGTGCTTCCTGAGTTCCCTCTGTGGATTTGTCCTGGTTTGGTGCTGCTGGGCTCCCCGCGATGCTCCCCCTGGCTCTGGGCAGATCCCGCAGCTCCTCTCCCGTTCCGGCTGCCGGCACTTCCAGCGTGAATCCCTCGGAAACAAAGCCGATACCTCAGGTCTCTCATTTGCATCCCCCTGAAACGCACCGAGAAGTTCAAAGCACTGAGACATTGCTCCAGAATCCCGTTGGGGTTTTTAATTCCAAGGCAGCCTCCAGCACACATCTCCAGTGCTTAATTTTGCTGTGCAGCTCTGCATTGTCAGGGATTTAATGGAATGTTTTTCTGTTCAGGGCTCCTTGGAGTTTCTAACCTGTTGGAATTCCTCTCCCGTTAGGTGATGAAATGCCAGCTCTTCCAGCATGAGATCCCTCTGGGACAAAAAGTAAAGGGAGCAAGTAGGGTTGTGCAGTGTTTTGCCTGGGTAGGTAGTAAAAACTTGCTGTGCTACTTGAATATGGTAATTCTCTATGAATTGTTAATGAGTGCCCCATTATAACCTATATATCAGAAAACTAACAGCGAGGAATAATAAAATAGAAAGTTGCTCCCTTTCCCTTAAGTCTTTCTTTCTTTTAATGATTGAAATTTTAAAGAAAATCAGTTAGTAAAAAACAGCAGTATAAGTCTTATCTTCCTCTTTCAGAGCACTGAGTATTGCCTTTTTTGCATGTTTAGATTTATCCACATTTTGAATAGCAGGGTGACTGCAGAAAAGCTGTCCTTGATTTGTTGATGATGCCTAAGGAAGTAGAGACATTTGAAAATTGCAAAGAATAATAAACTTTGCATAAATGTGTGCAAAAGTGATCAGGGATTTTTATTTTAAGTATATGGAATATGATGAGTATTCCTTCACTACATAGATTTCCTTTCTCATTTTGCCTTTTTCTGTGGGTTGGCTTTTTTTTGTTTTGGTAGAGAAATGTGTGTTAACTCTTGAGTGTTCTACTCGGATATGACAGAAATCCTGAAAAATGCTGGCACATCTCACAGACTTACTTTTGAAAATGGCAGTTTCCTAATTCTATTTTTGACTGACTCAGTGGCTGTTCCCTTGGAAATTCTCAAGTTGTTGTCTGGTCTTCTGAAATTTTGGCAATAGGCACCAGAGGAAGCTGTTTTTCTTGTCTCTTACAGCACTCCATGTTCCATAAAACATTATCTGTCTTTTTTCCCCCCAATTTAATTATTCTAGTCTCCTCCAGCACGAAGCATTTTCTCCACTTACAGGTCAAAGCTTGGTAGCCACAAGCTGAGCCCCTCAGGTGTTGAGTAGGACCATGAAACTGTGAGTAGCCTCTTAAGAACAGGGAAGGAAAAATAAATCCCAGTTCTCCAAGCCAGCACACACAGCTTGTTTGTGCTGGTGGAGCCTTTTTGGCAGCAGTTGCAGGAGTTCCATCCACCCATTTGATCAGCAGCATCTTGTGGACTGAGCAGCAGTTGTTTTTGTCAAAATGGAAAGTGGTGCCCCCATGATTCACTCTGCAAACGTCCACCAGTGGTGTGAACTTCCTGACATCTGCACTGCAACTGAGAAAATAAAGTTTGGATCAGTTGTGTCCAAAAGGGAAGAAAGCACAGAGTAAATGCTGTCCCAAAGCCATGGCCTGACTCCACTAATACCCACTGTCTGCTGCAGGCCTGCCTTTGTAATTGCTTTTGGTTTTGTAACTCCAGACAGCAATGTCCCAAGCCTTATAGCTGAATTAGAGACTTGCTTTAAAAAGACATTGTTATTGACATAATGGTCTTGTTTATGGAATTTCTCTCCTTTGTAATTAAGATTGTTTCATGCACAAAAGCAGTTAAATATGGCATAAATATCTGTAAATGCAAAGATATTTTAAACCTTGTTCCTTGTGTGAGCCTTTTTTCCACACCATGCATTTGCTTCTCAAATGAGCTGTGCCACTCAAAATTCTGCCCTTTGCCCATTTCATAAAGTTCTCACCCATACTTGTTCTTGTGGAATTGTACCATTAATGCAGTTTGCAACATAAAGCCTTTCAATTCCTCAAATGCAGTATTTTAAAGGTGTATTAATGGTGAGGTTTGATCTTATTCTCTCATACCTTGTTGGGAAGTTGTGGGAGCGAGTGCACTGAGCAGAATGCAGGCAATATGTTCACTGTTATTTTGTCTGTCAAACAATTTTACCAGCTGGGTGAGAACCTGGCACATACTTGAAAAAAGTTTATATTGCTACTTGAAATTGTTTTCTCACTCTAGCTGTGTGAAAGTAATTATGGTTAAGGCCCTGGCTTTCTTTGAGCCTGGCCAACTCATTTCAGCTGTTTGTTTCTAGGCTGTTTTTTCATTAAACAGAAAGGCAATTTATCAATTCAGAAGGTTTTATGCTGAATAATTCTTTCGTCTAAGTAAAGAGATCAGGTAATTATAGCCATAAGTGCTACCAGAAAACCTCTAAATAAACAAATATACTGTCTGGTCTTGCTGGGTTTGGGGAAATTCTCCACCACTATTCCAGGCTGTCTACCCAAGCTGAAATATGTAAATGTTGTGACTGTCTCCTTACAGCCAAGCATTTCATTTTTAGGTTTTGGTCAAGTTATATTTATCAAATGTATCCCAAAGATATTTCAGAGTGCAATACAGTAGCTCATCTTGCCACCCCACTCCCTCATTTCAGTTCTTAATTTCTCTTGGCTGAAGGACAGGAAAACCTATCAAGCTGCCAGCACTGCTGTCCCTCTGAGCCCAGACAAACTCACCAGCAGTGGCAGAGGGGCAGCACACTGCAGTCCAAAAAGGGTTTGGTTTCTTCAGACAAAGAAGCTTCTCAGCAAGGTGCCTGCACCTGATTCCCTCTCATTTGTGAGCTCGGTGTCCAGGCAGCTGCAGCTGTTTGCCCTGAGCTGGTATTTCTGAGCTGGATGTGTTCAGCTGTGAAGGTGGTCCATGAGCAGTGCACAGGGAGTCAGTTCAGTCCCTCCCCTGGGTAGCAAAGTACCCTCCTTGCCTGTGCCTGCATCATGCATGGGGTCACTTCCTCAGGGAGGAGGAACCCTGCATTCAGATCAAGTATCTACAAGAACTTCCTCCTTATCTGAGCTGTGAATAATCTCAAGTACTCTAAATGTTGTGGAAAAATACAGAATGGGTGGGTTCTACCAGTGGTCACACAGCCTGTCCTTGGATATTGAAGAAACTGTCAAAGTGGGCTGGATAGAAGGGTTGGTACATTGTGGAGGTTGGCAAAGTTGGAATAGCACCTGACTGAAGGTTTAGGGACTTTAATAATGTCTGCTTGAGACCTGCCAAACACAGAGCTTGATCGTGTGCTAAATAAGTCATGGTGTGCTTTTCTGTCTTGTTCTGGCATTTTAAGATAAGGCAAGAGCTTGTTACTCTTAAGAATATCAGAAAGTTGGATCCCAAATCCATAATCTTCAGAGGAAATTTGGCTTGGACTCAGGCTATTTTTAAGGTTTGGTTACTCTATGATAACAGTAGTGGTGCCAACACTGAACTGAAACATAAATTTATTCTTGGCATAACATCAGCTTCCTTCAGGCCCTTTTGGCACCTGGAGTAAGGAGGGTGCAATAAGGCTGAACTATTCAGATCCAGCAACACTTTTCAAATATTATAAATCTTCCTTATTTCACTACTAGAAACATCTACTGCAGTATCAATATTAGTTATATAGCAGGTTCACACAGCTGGGAGGGAGAATTCCTGATCTGTAGTCACAGTCTGAATGTTTTTGGTCAGAGACATCAGAGTGTCATCAGACCCTCTCTAGACAGCATTGGACAAAAAGCCCTGTTTTAAACACGTTAGTTTTCTGTTGGAAATTTGGATTTGATGTCTTTGCATCCCCTTTGTCTCCTTCAACTTCATACTGTCTCTGCTTGCTTTAACTCTGTTAAGACCTCTGGCCTTTTTCTTCCTGTTTTCAAACATGAAATTCTTTTCAAAAATCTTGAGAAAAACGTTCTCAAGCATTTGTTCACTCTTGTCCTGTATTTGATCTCTTCTAAATAAAGAACAGATTGACCCTTCTTGGGCAACTCAAGTCACTCAGGACTGATTCTGGTTAGTTTTGTAAAAGCCTCTGCTTGGTGCATCTTCCTTCCCTACACCCACTTTTCCACTTTGTTGAAGCAATAATGGAGGCAAGGGAAATGTCATAAGGTGTCCTGGCTGTGATTGCTGGCGCTCTGGGGGATGTATTATTGTGGAATATAAAAGCTTCTGAAAGCTGCTTCTGTGTTTTCCTCTGAAAATGCCTTTTTTTCTATGCCACCTCCTCGCCCTTTCTCTGTGGTATGTGCTGCATGTTTTTGCTTGATTGGATCATCCAGACCAGTCTGGGGTTTATGCTCTGCCCAGTGTCCAGTCCTGCAGTTGGGGATGATGGGACCCTGAAAGAAACTCTTCATCTGCTTTAAGGATTGAAGCATCTCAGTGTTTTGGACGTAGGCTACAAATTGCTTCCTTGCATAAGTGCTCCTTGCTTTGATGAAAATATAACATTTGTCACTGCCCTGAGTAAGCGAGTGTGCCTGTGTGTGTGCTGAATGCCGAGGCGCCGGTGGAGCCAGCTCGCTTCCGTGTGTGAATCATTTCTCAAGCAGCTCTCTGTGTCTCTCTGCAATGTGGTTTTCCTCTCAGGGAAGCACTCAAGCCCTGAATTTTCAGTCTGGCTTGCACATGCTGTCAGGAGCTAGTGGGAGATACTTTTCTTTTTAACGCAGAAAAGAGGACAAGCTTTTACTGTAAGTATTTTATTATCTTTTATTTCTTTTTAAGGTGGGAACATATTTCCTCTAGAAGGATTCTTGGGTCAGTAATGTATTTGTGGAGTGAATGAACGTGCTTTGCTCAACAACACTTTTTTCATGGTATCTCAATGTAAAACTAAAATGAATTAACAAAAAAAGTGTAGTGCAAACAAGTCTGTATTAGCTGAAAATTGGCTGGGGGTGGTCTAAAAGCCATTACAACCACAGAAAGAAATTCCCTCATGAGAGCTGGCTACTGTATTTTCCTCCTGTTCAGCTCCGTGGATTCAGTGACAGAAGGGGTGAAGCTGTTTCTGTTCCTGCCTTCTCCCCTGGCAATTTTCGGTTGTTTCCCCGACAGTGAAACGAAGCAGGAGCACGAGCAGAGTTCCCTCTGCTGCTGCATGTGCACACAGTCCAGTCAAGGAAGGGCAAAAGGGAATGGGCTAAGCCAGGAGCTTTGGCAGCTCGTGTCTGTGGGGAGCAGGGAAAGCACTGGGGGCACTCCAGCAGGTACCTCCTACAGCCCCACAGCACAGAGCTGGTCAGGTTCTCATCAGGACCCTTTCATTGCAGCACTTGGACTGTTGGCCTTAAAATTGTTTTGAGGGTGAAGATTGGTCATAATAACAATTGTAATAATAACAGCATTTATAGAGCAGGTAATATGGCAGAGCTGTAGAGATGTTAATTAAGCCCTCTGTGTGTAGCAGTAAAGGATTAGTGGTAAAACTGGTTTGAAAACAGGGATTCTCTACCTTTTCTCTTGTGTACAGTTCTACTGCCCCCTACTAATCCTTTCTTTCTAAATTAAAGTGTTCTTTGTCTCTGTAACCCCATCAGGAGAGAGGACACCTGATTTGCCCAAACAGTGTTGTTTGTGTGCACAATTTGACAGGTAACTACCACAGAAATTCCTCATCCTCATATGCACGTGGCTATGTGCTACCCCTTCCCTTTCTTGTGCAGTTCTAAACCAATTTAATTTCATTATGTAGCTCACCAAGGTGGGTCATTCAGTCCCTCAGTGGCCCCCAAAGTCACAGCTGCAAACAGTTGGTACTGTTGCTTGGGTCTGTTCTGTTCCTGTTTGTTATGAATATTTTTAAAATGCAGAAGTCCTCTGGTTTCTCCTGCAGCTTTGGAGTTATGTCCTCATCTTTGCAAAGAGCCTGTTCTGTCAGAAGTTCATGCTGTTGCTCATAAACGCTCAGAAGTTCCCAGTTTATTAACTTCAAGTGAGCTATTCTGCACTTTAATGGGAGATAAATATCTCCTTAAGGGATAGCTTCCAGATCTCAATTATTTCTCTGCACTGTGATGGATGGAAAACGGGAGTCAGGGAAACATCCCAGCATGTGGCAATCTGTGAGGCTGCTTGCTTGCATGCTGTGTGACAGATGTTGATTTATCTAATTTTTGCTTTTTTTTTTCCTGTGGGGTTCCTTTCCAAGGCAAATGGATGAGTCCATCTTCATAAATACCCTATTTAGTGAGCAATTATGATCCCAGTTTTACGAATGGAAAAACTAAGGCAGAGGATGATTGCATGGCTGAGGGGGTGTGATGACTGTGCTGAAGCTGAGGATGGAATCAGGTGGAATTCTGTGGAATGCATTGCCTCTGGTATCATCCCTCCATGCTCTGAGGGGACAGGGAAGCTGCCAGTCTGTGTACCAGTATGTACCAGTCAGGGTTACCATGTGCCACATGCTGTGCATCTCTCCTATTCCAAAAAACACCATCATTCCTTTTCTTTCTTGTTTCTGCCCTCTATGCTACAGAAAAATGTAATGACAGGTAATTATCAGGCAAACCACTTGTAATTATTCTTAATTTCTTCAGCAATTGTACAGCTCTTGCTGTATCTGAAATGAAACCTTCTTTTCTTCCTTCTTGTGGGTTGGCAAAACATGAAGTGACCGTGTGTGTCACTTGCTTTGTGCTGTATTCACTGGGACAGGAGTTCAAAGAACCTGGATTAATGAGCAATAGCTGCCTTGAAATAGCTCTAAAACATTTTTGTTCTCAAGCTGCAATATGCTGAGTATGAATTAAACCCATCTATTCGGGACAGAGTCATATTGAGGAAAGCCCAGAGTGACCTAATTCTTCATGATCATAACATGGTTGTAACTTCAAAAAGGGAGTTTGGAATCAATGCATCATTTTTAGCCTTCCTGAATCTTCCTGTGCATCCTTCAATAACAAGATGTTTGTGATTCAGATTTGCCACATCATTGCTAACGTGTAGAAAATTACAGCTGGGTTGGGATTTTTGTTCCTTTATCCTCTTGTTTATAAGATCAGGGGTCATAAGGAGGTAGCAGAGTTTCTCTCCTGAGCTGTGTGATGGTGACTGGTTAGATAATCAGTGTGAGGAAGGAGGAGGAGGAGATGGAGAATCCATGTACAAACAGTGTAATTCAGACTCCAGGAGGAGCATGTTCCCAGACATCTCCAAGTACAGCTTTGGCTCAGTTTTCCAGCATCAGTCACTGTTCTGGATGACAGCAAGGATATCTGTATTTTCCTGTCTTATGAATGTCCAGTAGCATGGAACAAGGACAAGAGAAATGCAGCTAAACCAATTCCTTGTCCATGTGCACACATGAGGATTTTGTTGTGATTTCTGCATTTTTCTCATGTGATCTAACAGTGAATGAAAGGCTGACAAATCCAAAACTCCAGGGAGAGCTTCTGTGGAGGAGGGTGGGCAGAAGGTTTTGCAGTGCTCTCCATGTCTGGAAAAGTCATCAATTACTCTAATGGTAGCTGTGGGAAGAGGGTTTTATTTTGAATGCTGTTGAGACAGGGAGTTTTGCAGTTGCTGGCCTGGCCTCTAGCAGCCTTGTTGGGATGGTTTTGGAGGCTGAGGTTTGGAAACCTGTCACGTGTGGCTGCCTGGACCTGTCCTGCCTAGGCCATCTCTGATGTACTTTAGACATCCTTGGAACCTTTTACTACATTTGTGTAGTACTGAATAAATGCCAGTTGTAGAGAATCATCAAAAACACTCTAAGGAAATAAGCAAGAAAAGCTTTACCTAAAAAATGTGAGCTGGTCACCACCGTAACCACAGATAAACTTTGGGAAGTTCAGGGGAGTTTCCATTATCTGTTTCCATCTGACACCATGGGGGGAAGGAAAGGAACTGGCTCTGCAATAGCTGATAATAGAGGAGAAGCACAGCCATATCCCCTGGAAAGAAAATTCTCATCTGCTGCCACATTGAAAATGCTGGTTTGATGTTTTAGAGTTCTACAGAAGAACCATTAAAACAAAAATGCAAAGCAAGCTACAGCTCAAAAGAGTGACTAGATGGGTGACCTTGGGAATGTCTGTGTCCTAATTTCTGTGTAGTTCTGTATCTAAAATTTCACAGGATTTTCAGCTCCTTGCAAAATCACTTGGATTCTACAGCTGTCTCCCTGGTTTATTATAGTACATTTTTCTTCACTCTTAAAAGTTGAAAAATAATAATATGAAAACCACCTTTGCTTGAGGCATGAATAAAACCAGCAGAATCTGCCCTGCTGTCTGGACATGAAAATTTCCAAGTGATGTCTTGTCTCCTGGTCCTCTACCAGCAAACCATGAAAATTCAGCTGCAAATGAGACTGGAAAGTGAGTCTGCTGAGGTAGACCAGAAGAAACTGAAGTGTCTGGGGTCAGGTTTATAACTGATTCTTTTTGGACAGCAAAAGCAAGAGGAGCCTTAGAAATGGGTATTGGTTTTTTGTGTGAGTTGTGTTTAGGTGGAAGCAGGTGGTCGAGCTTGGAAGGGTTTTTTTGTGGTTTGTTTTTTTTTTTTCATCCAATTTTAATTAAAGCTAAGCTTTGTACCAGTAAGAATCCAGCAAGTGTCTGCTTGGAGGAGTGATGGAGGAAGGTTGCACTGAAAGCCTCAAATACACCAAAACCAGGGTAATAGGAATTAAAGCAAAGAGAGAATGGATAGATGCAGAAATCCTACTGAAATAAAAGGAGCAGATGCCTGAGGAAAGCTGGTCAAGGTGACCAAAAGATGAACAGTTTGTTTTTATTTGTTAGCCTACTCTTATTTCCAAATGGATTTTCCTCCATGCCATCTATCTCCAAGTTACCAATTCCTGTATTTGGACTATCAGCTTCCCTGGTTTGATTCCTAATATCAGTTAAGAAATCAAGATGAGTCATATGGAAGCATCTGTCAAGCCTAAAAATTGTTGTTTAAAGTTAATTGATGTGAAAGGCAGAAAAGAATTCTATTTTAGCCCAGCTGTCTATCCTGCCATAGAGCTTCCTACGTGCCACTAGAAAATGCTTTACAGTTTACTGAACTTGTTAGATATTTCTATGTTCCAGTTGATAGTTTGTCTGAAAATAGCAGCAGTTGATTAGAAGGAAAACAGTAGAAGCATGATGCAGATTTTACAAAAAAAAAGAATAGAAAATCATGCTTTGAATTCATGAGTGTGTGTAATAAAGCTTCTGGAATAGTCTGACCTTTGGATGTAATGAAAAGTAACTGAATTAGAGGAAAATGGCACTGGGGACTGGGGGGTTTAACCCACCAAAGTCACACTTGTGTCCTTTGAGGGCCTTAGGTGCAGAGTTGGGACTTTGGCCTCATCCTTCAGAACTGCTGGGCATTCCCAGGTCCTGCTGAAGCTGCCATCTGGCACATTCCTCTCCAGATTCTGTAATGAGTTTTCATAATTCTTTATTTCAATCCTTTTCCCAGTGATCTTGTTGCATGACTCTGCTTTAATTTGAGCATCCTGCTGAGTCCTGACACACAGACATGGGCACTAAAACCTAAATTGTATAAAATATGTGGGGTACAGATAATTTCCATCCCCCAACGGGGATTTTCCTGTGTAATTTCATTTCTGCAGATATGCCAATAATTTTTATTTATTTAATAGTGTACCTCCTAGGATTCTTAACAATGGAATAATATTGTGGTCATCATCACTCAGACCAACCTATTCCTTTTAGTTCTTCAGAATAAAATAGCCTTTAATAGTCAGCAGAATGTGTATCCTAAAAGTTTATTCCACAGAACTGGAGAATTTCTCCTTTGATCCACAGCCAAGTCTAAAGGTCCTGGAGCCCTTGTGTTGTTTCTGCTGATGCTGCCTGCCTGTGAGTTAGGATAAATTCTTAATCCAGTTTTTTTAGCCAGAAAATGGGAATCATTCTAGGCTGGTTCTAAAGACTTCTATTAATAAATGCATGTGGACTGACTAATAAAGAAATGTCTGGGTTCTCAGCCTTTAATGAAACAGTAAGATTTTAAGTAAAATAGACTGCAGAACTTCTGCCAACTGCAAAATGGTCCTCATCAAAATATTCCAAATATCCTTTAAAAATACCAGTAAGAAAGGATGAACTGTATAGCATGGCCTGAATTTTTAAAGGCTGATGCCTGCAAGTAATTCTGAGGATTACTGAGAGGAGAAGCTCTGTCAGGACCAGCTTTACATTTTGGCAAACCTTCTGATTATCATTTGCAGCACCTGTTTCAGAGGAGAGGTGTTTTCATTTTACACCACTTTGGGGTGGAAAAGATTTTTTAAAAATCAACCCCAAGCCCTGAAGTGCCTGGCAATAGAACCAATTGTGCTGAAGTTACATCTTGCTGAGTCCTCATTTATTTCAGCATGGGGTTGCTTCCTCATTTTCAGAGTACAGCTCCAAGCAGGGCACACTACAGGGATTTCATTTGGCCAGCTGAGAGCCCTGCTCTGGCTGATGCCAAAGGAAGACTCTGAATCTCAGGATGGCAGTAATTCTGTTTGCTTCCTGAGGAAAATTCCCTGTGAAATGTGAAAAAAATGAAAAATAAAAACCACAGAGCTCCAGGCACTGCTTAAAGCAGTAATTTTCCCATGAGAGTGGACAGAAGCAGCTCTCATCTGAAACTTACTGGCACAGAAAGGGTGTGAAACAAGTGATTTTTGTCCCTGTGTTTGCAGAAACAGCTTGGTTTTGTCTCCTGTGGAAAGCTGCTTCTCTCTCAAGTCTCCCTATGGGTAGCCTGGAGATCAAATCAATCTCTCTGAGGTCCTTGTGGAAGGAAAGGCTGATATTTAGTGAAAATACAGTGGAGTTACTTCTAAGACAAGTAGATAAGGGGTGGATCTGATGTTTTTAATAAATGTGCTGGTTTTACACTGGGATTAGAAAAACCTCCTTGCCAGTGTTGGGTGTCCTGATTGCTGCCTGGCTGCAGACATTTGCTTAATAAGTTAAGGGTTAAGTCAATATTTTTATTCACTTCTACCATGAGCAATTTCATGCTGCTGAACTTGAGGGTTTTCCATTGTCCCCACTGCTCACACCTTCCATGGGAGCTTTTTTGTTTCGTTTGTTTCAGTGTAATGCAATAAATTGCACTTGGAGGAAGGGAAAAGCTGATGTTGAGTCTGAGAATGGATTTTCTGCTCTCATCAAAGAACAGAACAGCAGGGCTTTTTTTTTCACTTTTCTTTTTTTTTTTTTTTTTTTTTTTTTTTTTTTTTTTAAGTAGTTTTGTTTTGCTCTACTCCTGAAGCAGCACTTCTAATAACTCAAATATGTGTCACCTACTTTGGAATGAAAGCAGCTTAGGATGTGTGCAACCTGGCTTGATCCTTTGAAATACATATAAGGCTTGTGGAAAGTCTTGGATTCCCACTTCAGAGATGGAAATCTTTATCTACAAGGCAAATTCAGGTTAGCCAAATACCTGAGAAGTCTAAACTCCATCTTTTACAAATGCCAGTTCTCCTATAAATACATGGAAAACTAATAATAAACACTAATAAATCCAGGTATTTCTTCTCAATTTGGGTTTCATCTACTTGGTGCAGTAAAATGTTATTGAATCCACATGGCAAATAATTCAGCTTTCTTTACATGAAAAAGCCAGTTTGCCTCAGGCTACTGGCTGGATTTCTTGAGTTGTGGTTTGGGTTTTTTTTGTTTTAAGTACCTCTTCCTTTTACTCTTAACATCATGGTCTAATGAACATATCACTCCACTGCAACTTTAAAATGTTATGGATGACTCAAAATGAAATTCCTTTGGCTATCAAGACAGCATCTGTACAGCTTAAGGCAGGAAAATATGAGGTACAGTTATGAAGAAAACCAGAGGGTATAATAAAGCAGGGTATGTGCAACCACTGGATCTGCAAAAAACTAAAATCTGCATAATTTGGAGATGTAATCAGCAAGAGAGTTTGCATGTGTAGTTGCCTGTTCACCCATATAAATACAGTGAATATTAAAAGCCCGTTAAAAGGATTAAGAGTGTTAAAAGATAGGTTTTTAAATATTGTAAAGCACCAAAGCTTGCTAAGGTGGATCATGAGCTGTGGGAGTGCTAAATAATATTATCTATTGTAATATAGTTTACACATCTGTCAGCTTTAAAACAGTAATCAGCATACTCATCACCAAAGACTCTTAATGAGATCAGTGGATGGCTCCTCACTGGATGTGTTAAGAATTTTAGTGGGGTAATGACTATACTTAGCAACAACCACTAACTTTTTTATTCCTTTATTTAGGAGCTGATAGGTTATTGCTGTGAAGAGAGTAGACAGCCCTCCCTGCAAGAGGCACCAAGGACAAATAGAGGGAATGTCACCTGCTGGCTTTGTTCTCTGTAGAGCAGCAGCAGAGCACTTGACATCGCCTTTGCCTCTGTGCAGAAACGCTCCCTGAACAGACCCTGGTGGCACCTGGAAGGTGCTGTCACTGTCAAACCCACCTTGGCCCCAGACAGGTCTGTGTCCCGGGAGCTCAGTGAATGTTCTCATTTATGAATGTGAAATCAGGTACAAAGCAAATTATGAGATGTAAAATGTGACCAGAGCCCTTCTCCTGACTCAGCCAGGAATAAATTGTTTCGGTGTCTCTGTCAAGGGCTTGCTGTCCAAGCTCACTCCTCCTCTGTGAGCACATTGCCAGGACTGGGCTGATCCCTGAGGATATTCTGGTTACCTGTTTAAGGAGCAAGTTACCCTCTGCCTACACAAGGCTGAGCCATAGCTACATCCTGTGTCTGTTTTGGAAAATGAAGAAAAATGTTGATCATATGAAGTGGGGGAGGACAGGAGATATCAGGCCACCTCCCCTCCCTCACATTCCCAGCCCAGCAGGCTGGTGGGACTTTGAAAAAATATCCAAATAATTCTTTTATTCTGCTCATGGTTCGAATTGGGCAATGGCTGGTGAAAATGTATGGGTTTAGATCTCCAGGAGTTGAGGGAGCTGTTTAATTGGCAGCTGTCAGCCTACTGAGAGAAACAGGCTAGTTGTTCCTGCTGGCAGCTGAAATGTGTTCAGCTACATCCAAAAAAAGGAAATCACGTCTGTTTGCTGATTCCTGGCAGGATTTCTCTCTTGCATAAGCTCATCTCTGAGGAATAGTGGATCTGGATCTTTGTTTGCAAGGAAGTTGATATGTTTTTTACTATGTTTTGTGAATCTTGGTATTGTGAAACATCTTTTTATCACTGTGGCAACATCAACTGCTGCTCCTCTAGAAGACTCTGATAAGTTAAATTTTCCATCCATCTGAGGAAACTTGCTTCTCATGTGACTCTTTAAAAATGAATGTTATTTCAGTTGAAGATGCTGGATCTAACAGTAAAATAAGTAATTTTCTTTTTATCCCAAGGTTGCTTTAAATTGCTGTAGGCTTCCGTGTTCTCAGTTACTCTTTCATTGTGCTTCAGCATGCACAGGGGTTCTGCTGTGCCTGGGAGAGGTTTTGGGACTTCCACAGTCCCCCCCAAAAGTTAACATTCCTTCTGTGGTGCTTCATGTTATCAGTTGGTATGAAAAATAAAGGTGGCTGTAGCCTGCTCTGAAGGTTTCTCTGGGCTGAGTTTTGATGTATATGAGAGAGGGAATCAAGTTTGGCATGGTCTTTTTTCAGCCCTTTAAAATCATGCCAGATATGTCTGTTGCCCTTTCAGGTCACATAAAGACAACTTATATTTTTGTGTGAGTATATAAATACATATAAACCTTTTCTTTTTGGTTTTTTTAGGGTCTGTAGCCTGAACTACTTGGGAAGAAAATGAAGAGTAGTGCCAGGCCTTGGAGTGCAATAGCAAAGCAAGGGAGCCATGGGGTTGACAGAGGAAAAGCTCTTTCCACCACCTCCACGGGAATGAAGACATCCAAGTCCTCCACTTCCCTTGCCTTTGAATCCCGGCTCAGCAAGGTACTAACCCATGGAGACTGTTCAAGCATTCCAACCTTGTTCCAGGCTAAAGCTTTGGTTTAGTCCTCAAACTACTACACCCACTATATTAAATGTAGGGAGACTTAAATTTTGTTGTATATTAGATTAATACACATTTCTGAAAGTATTTTGCATGTACTGGGGGAGACACTGTATCTGTGCACTCTGTGGGTGAGGGAATTGCCTAAACTTTGAAGATGGGAAAAAAAACAAATGGCAAATTCTTAGTTCAGCTGATAGTTACACATGTAAAGAAATTCAAAGAGATTTATTAATGAATTTCCAGCATTCCTAAAAACCTGTGCCTCTCCCTTCAAGGCAAAAGATATTAACAGAAGATACTGCAATGTAACAAATGAGTTTTATGAATCCTATTTTTCTATACAGATATATTTTTAAAATAGCAATTCTGCCAAAGTAATGTTGTTAAGAAAATGGAGTAATACACCTGAAATGCTGCTGCATCTGCACCCTTGCAGCCAGCAAACAGAAATCACCTGGCCATCCAAATCCAGACTAATAAAGTTTAGTGAACAGTACAGAGCAGAGTACAGTGTTTAGATGTCCTCTTGATTAAAACTTCATTTATTGTCACAGTATTTCAAGGAAAGGATTAATTTATTTAACTTGCTGTATTGACTCTTGGATTCACTTAGCAATAGAGTATTTCAGTCTGGTGCTCCAGGCAGGTTGTGCTGTGTGGTTGAGGCAGCATCTCTGAAGGAATGCTACTAATCAGGAAATCTGATACGATTGATTTGTTTAATTTAGTGTTAATTATGGAGAGATTTCTCCTAATGACAGCTAATACCTTCAAATTGTCATTCAGCTGCAAATACCAAATCATCAAAGTGACTTCCTTGAAGAAAGGGAGTGGAAAAGGCAGTGTAGTTGCTACTATAGGAAAGAACACATTGAAGAAATTACTTCAGAGAGACTGCAGAATTCTCTAAAGGTCAGGAAGTCAGGTTGTTCCATTCTCCTCCTAAGAGTGAGCTGACAAAACCTCTGCCAGAAGGCAAAACGTTCATTGTTTGGTATCCTGGAGCACATCAACACTTCAGCTATTCAAACTTATGGGCTCACAGGGTCCAGGAAACCACAGACTCTGAGTCAGAGGAGGAGATGAAAGGGAGAAAGAATTAGAGTTGAAATATTTCATTTTGCTTAAATGTTTCACATTCAGGAACCACTAAATAGGAGCAGTGCTTGTTGTGAGCTCTCTTTTCTCTAAACCCCAGCAGTGGTTTTCAGCCTGAGGTTCAGGGACCCCTGGGTATCACAGGGCAGCTTCAAAGGAAGTGGATTTTCATTTGAGAAAACACTTTAGGTGTCCACAAACTCAAAAGTATAGAAAAACTACTGCTCTAGGGAGACTCTCCAAAGCTTCAGTTTTAAAACACTTTATGTTTCCTGAAATTAATTAGAGGCTGTTACTAGAGGCATACAAATGGGAAATCAGCTAACCAGGGTTCTGAGAAAAACTGCAACTTCTGCTTGCTGAAGCAACATCATTTCAATGTTTCTCCTTGAATCTTACCTTGTACTTGTGTTCCATGAGTTTCTTGAGTAGGCACTTAGAGTAAATTTGTGCCACCAGAGATTCCTTCCCAAAAAGTTGCCAGAGTTGCCCAGTAGACTACTGTAAACTATTTTCTCCTTGCCTTTCAATTATTTGCATTTTTGAACGGTCTTTCCCATTTTCAGTCTTCATTATTGGAGCAGTGTTATATCTCTTAACCCGCTTCACAAAAACCTAGAATGCAAAGCAAATTAAAAAGTTACATAGTCCAGTTTTCGAGGCAATATTCCCATGGGGTTACTTTATGGAAATGTTGATTTTTTTTCCCAAGGAATCTTGCATTTTGAGCTAACTGATGGGAATATTCAGGGCCCTGACCCGTTCCACCCTCTGTGTCGCAGCTGAAGCGGGCGAGCAGCGAGGACATGCTCACAAAACCTGGGGCGGCAGCAGCAGCAGCCTCGGGAGTCTCCAGGCTGAAGAAAACCATCACAACAGGAGCCATTTCGGAGCTTGCTGAGAGCCGGCTGAAGCCCAGCACAGGTAGCACAAAGATTCTGGTGGCCGGGCTGTACCCGTGCCAGGCTGGTTTGCCAAGGTGCCGGCAGAGCTGTGCCCCTTGCAGCACAGCCGTGCCTTTCCTGCTGTCGCGGTCACAGGACACCCCACGAACCAGGGAAATGAAGTGAAAAGGGAGAAGCCGGATGGGTTTAGGAGCCTGGGCAGCCCCAGCAGCCAGGCGGTGGCGCCGGTGGCCCGCGCCCGTCGCGGCTGCGGGTCCGGGCCGGCCGGGGCGGGGGGGACCCAGCCCACGGTCTCCAGAGCAGAACAGCAGTGGAGAGCTCTCTGTCTGAAGTTTTCCCCATTTATCAATAGCGTTCTCTCTTCTCCCCGTACTGAACGAGCAGAGCTGTTTCCCTGAAGCTCCTGGGACACGGCAGAGGTGTGAGAACAAAGAGCCAGCCCTGGGCATCCTCATGTGCAGCCTGTGCTCCTGAGCTAGCCCGGGGCGCGCTGTCCCCAGCAGCCTCAGCCCCACCGGCTCGTTCTCATAGGTTTCAAACCTAAGCCCGTTTCGAAAGGCAGCGACACCATCTGCATACCAAGGGCTTCAGTGCAAACGCTCTGCTTTCCCCCAGGAGCTCAGCAAATGCTTGCTTTTGTCTGCTCCCTGGTGGCATTTCCAAGAGAATGTGAGCTCTTATTAAATTTGACCGTGACCTCCCTATTTGTCACAGCCTCTGCAGGTTTTGGCTGTGTGACAGAACAATGTTATTAACCAGAGAGAGATTGCTTAAAAAAAAATACAAAACCAAAAAACCTTCATATACCCCTGGAAGAAAATTATGTGTCCTATTAACAGCACAAATGTTTCATAGTAACCCAAAGACAGATCCCATTCTGCTGTTAATCAGTGTGTAAATCCTCAAATTTAATAGCGACTAGCTGTATCCAAAGGAATTTGGGATTCACAAGCCAATAAAGAGGCATGATGCTTGGGAGGAGCCACGTGGGGAGAAGAAAACCTGTACAGATGATGCAGCACAGGATCCTGGGAATGCAGCCAGGGAAACAGCACTGCAGGGAGTCCAGAATGGAATACGTATGTCAGATACCAAAACACAAGCACTGGAATAGAGAGCCCTCTTCTGCATGCAGCTATAATAACTGGGATTGGAGGAGGGAGATTTATGATGATGAGTACTTTAAATACAAAGGCTGAAATGGTTTATGGAGGTCAAGTTACATCTGAGTATTGCTTTGCCACTTTAAATTACATCATTAAGTATAACCTTATATATTGCTTTGCATCAACATTTGTAGAAGCATGAATGGGAATATTAATGGTCAATGGAAAGAGAAGTGTATAGATAAATACTAAGAATATATGTGCTACCCCTCTAAATTTTTTATTACCCTAGAGAGAACTGTCCCAGGTCTTACAGGGACTATTATAAGTGTGTAATACAGTGTCTTACATGTCCTTTTTTACAGTGGTTCCATAATCCAAAAGGGTGCTTGGAAATCCAGCTGTGTTCTGTGAATGTGTCACTGTCAGAGCCACTGGAGAGTGCTTGATCTTAGTGAGCAAGGTTACAAAGCTGAGTGCTTTGTCATGCTGAAAAAAATGCCTCTAGTCCCACTAAAATGGTGTATTGTTGCTAAGAGAACTAACAGTGACTATGACAGGGGGCACAGCATGTTCCAGGGAACATAAGTAGAGAAGGAGAGAACGTTTTCAGCTGCTATATTTTATTGCAATGGCATCCCAAATAGTTTGATTGTGATCAAGATGCAATGCTGACTGTGGAGCTAATCCAAGTGAGAACATTCCAGTAGCTGGGAAATGCAGATGTTTGTGTATGCAGCCAAATGTGTAAATCCAGAAATTTCTTCTGAAACCACTTTCTTTGGTTTCTTTGACAGCCTTCATCTGTTCTGTGTTTTCTTTCCATGTCTTGACTGCAGGTATTATGTCTCCCCCTTGTTTGTGCTTTTTAGGTTGGGTTTTCTTTGTCTGTTATTCAACTGGGTGATTTGATTACTTTACTGAAAGGATATTCTATTACTTCCAGCCACACTCTGGTGGTACTCAGTGGGTAGTATAGTCTTCTGTGAAAGAAATTAAAGGGGAAAAGGTATGGAAATTGGTTTCTTTCTTCTTTGGGTGTGACTGTCCACCATTTGTGTGTTGGCCTTGAGCAATAGCACACATTCCAAATGCTGCAGGTAATAAATAATTGACTTGAAGATTTTTGGTTTAAATAGAGTTGTTTCTATGCTGCCCTTGGTGGAGTTTATTATTTATTCCACCCTTTTATTGATGGAACTACCCCTGTGTGCCCTGTTGGGAGCTAACACAGTAAATCATAAACAACTTAAAGGGGGATGAGGCCAAGCCCATGTATCCATCCTTGGCAAGTGGAGTTGAGCAAATGGAGCTGGAGAGTGATTCTGGCTGGGAGTTCTGTGCTGTGATGTTTGGTTTTGTAACTCCTTGGCAGTTTGGGAATGACACACAGTGAGAAAAAAATGTCTTGTATTCAGCTTCCTTATCCACAGTGTAATGTCTTCCCACGTGCTGTCCTGAAGTAGCCATTTGGGTTTGTTAAAGCCAAGCTTACAGAGCTCTGGCATTGTTTTTAATATCTCAGTAGATGAAAAAGAGCTGGAAAAAATTGCAAAACAGGAGGAAGAGTTCACTAATCTTGGGAAATTTTGCTTTTAATGCATGCACTTGTAAAGCCATCCAGTCTGTGAAGCCATATAGTAAAGAAATGGTAGTAAAAAGTATAAATAGAGAAGTTTGTATACTCATGAGAATCCAGACTCTACTCTCCTAAGGTCCAGGATTGTAGGAAATCAATGACTTCAGATTCTGTACCTTTGAGGTCTGCAATCCAAATAACCTTAAAAAATGCAATTTCACAGAGAATTTCAAAGCTTCTTATGTGATCATATACCTCTCAGGAAGAGCACTGCATGGCAGGACTGGCATGCAAATGGACAATTTGAGGTTCAGGCAGATGAAATTACTTTCTCAATGGAGCCTGGAAGTCATTCCAAATCCTTGCTCTGAGTTCTGTCATTCAGTCCCTACAAACTCCCAGTTCAAGCACTTTCTGAAAACTTCCCTGGAGGCTGTCTGGTTTAATCATGTTCTTGTGCTGCTTTGATGGGATTTCAGTGACAGCTGCTATTATCTGTTAGGTTGGAAAGGACCCAAAAAGAGTCTTATACTGGACATCAGAAAGGAGAGAGAGCCAGGATGTGAGCATTGCACAGTCCAGTCATACATCATCCAAAAGTATTGAGAATATTTCAGCCATTCCCATTTCTCACAAATATATTGATTTTTGTATCAAGTGCTGCCAGCTCCAATATGAGGTATCAGTTATCCTTGAAATGTAATTAAGAGATAGCTGTACTTTGTTTTCTCAGGCTGCTTCATCAGCTTATTTTTTATAGCTAAATAAAAGCTAAATCTCTCTGGACAGCTTGATTTTGTCTCAGAAACAATAGGAAACTGTCAATAACAATGCTATTATCACCTACCTTTAGTATTTATAGAAATGCTGGTTGTTTTACTGACAGTTTCTCCCTAAAACCAAACAAGGAAACAGGTGCTACACCTTCCCACAGTGACAGTGGGATGTGTTACATCTTTGGAAGCTGGGAGAAGCCAAGATACCAGCAGGATAGTGAGGGGTGGCCTGCTGTGTCACCCCCTGCTCCATCAGAAATTACCATTTATTTTTATGCATAAAATGGGAAAATCAATACTTGGCCTGAGTTTTCAGCCAAAATAACAAAAGCCTGTTGCTTTCTGTGTGTTCCTGCTGAGTTGATCCACATCCAAGGCTGGAGATGGTGCCAATCCAGGAGCATAGAGGAGGGAAGCTCAAAAATATTAAGAGTTTCAATTATCTCCTCAGCATCTCGTGTGGAGGCTCTGAACTCTGCAGGTTACCTGGACAAAAGCTGCTAATCCCAGAATGGAACGTTGCCAGCATTGGAAATGAAGCTGCTGTGCAACACAGGCTGTTGTAATGAACCCAGAAAATTAAATAGGAAAACAAAAATACCAAGAAATTTGGCATAATCAGGGAAAACTATAGAAGGGCTGAAGGTTATATTCTATTGTGGCACGGTTTGGGTTGAACAATCTTCAGCTCCAATAAGGAGGGGTTCTGTTTTGATGAGTTTTTCTGTGATTTGTCATCCACATTCCTGCCCAATAATCAGAGTTAATGTCCCAGTGACTAAATATGATACCTGTGTATCTTCAATTCCCTCCTAGTGCTTGCAGAGCACATACCATTACTCCATTTCTCCATCATTGTTTGCTTTTCACGTGGTTTATGTGAAAAGTCTTGATTTCTCTCTAAAACAGCTGCTTGCAGCTTTCCTGTGTAGATAGTGCTGGTATTCAGAAAAGAGGCTTTAATTAAATGAGGCCAACTGGCCCCTGCCAGCACTGGTGTTAGTGCTGGGAAAGGTTGAGTATCACTGGTGAAACTTGTTCACCTGGGGCTGATTCCAGAGGGGAGACTGGTGTATGCTTTTATGGCACATAGCACTCATTAGATATGCTTCTTTCCCAGCAAAATTGCAAATGTGGCTCAGTGCAGATTTCAGAGCTTCCTGCATGTTCATAGAATTGTTATTTTCAGCTTGCTATTTGATAATAATATATGGACTTTATAAAACTTAGTCTTCTCTGCTTGGTGTTTGCCACTTTCTGATATGGGGTAAAAATTTAGGTTAATGTGCAGCTAATCCAGACCAGAAGCTCTTCCTCCATGGTCAGAAAATTCAAGAAAGTAACTTTTATTTAAAAGCTTTCTTTAAAAATAAATCCTTGGAAAAAACCATCCGACAATTCAGTAGTTCACAAGATGCTAATGCACCCCAATTAGGAGAGGAAAAAGGAAAGTGATTTCTATTGAAGGACAGCTCTCTGACCTTGGGGCCCTTTTACTCTGCCATACATCAGTTTTTGACAGCGCCTGCTTTTTGTGATCTGTCACATCAAAGCACTGCTATAGGTTTGGGAGAGGTTGCTGCACTTTGCATTCAGGCTCGTTACTGTCTCATTTTTCTTGTGAACGATAGTGCCAAGTGTGAGGGACACTAATGAGATCGGTATGTTCTGTTCCACCAGGCTTCACTGCAACCAAATGGCTGAGCTCATCTGGGCTTTCCCAGGAGCTGTAAATAAGCTTCAAAACCTCATCTGGAAAGCCACTTGCATTTTGCTCCCCCTTCCAGGTACAACACACAGCTCTTGCATAATTATTCTTTCTTACAAAGAGATTCTAGCTCCAAAAGTGGTATAAAAAAGGAAAGGAAGACTCAGAGTATTGCTTTGTCAGCCTGTCATTCAGGTTGGCAAGAAGTGCTAGGGGAATTTAACATGCAAAGTAATGGAAATGTGTCTGCATTTACATCCACAGCTCTACATGCAGCTGGATATGCACATTGACATCTACACACCCCTAGAAATATCTGCAAGGATGTTCAACATATTGCTACAAATATGAACCTGGACCTCCCAGCCATTCCGTAGCAAAGTGTTTCCTCTTTGTGTGATTTCCCCAGGTGTCAAGTAGTCAGACTGAGTTTCAGCAGCAGTTTAGAAGATTTCACCCACTCTCCTCTGAAGGGAAAGCTCAGGGTTTGAGGTAGATCCAATTTGGCATTCCAGATTTAGGTTATGGCTGCTACTTGTCAAGTTTCTCTTAGTTCTTCTTACATGGATTTTTTCCTTGCCACAGCCTTCAGATATAGTTGTTGATTGCTGATGCCTTTGCTGAAAATGTTCCTGAATGTTGTTGTTTTTCATGTTCTTTGAAGCTTTGCCCTTTCCTTCAGTAAGCCATGGATAGTTGTGCATCCTGGAATGGCTGGGAATGGGGGCTGCTTTACATGACTGTTCTTCAGTCATCTTTTTCCTCTTTGATAACTGGGAGTGTAGTGAGACCAATGCATTTTAGAGGCTGTCTGGTAGGATTTCTGATACCTGATCCTGTTATGGATAACAGGCTTTTTGAGAGGCACTCACAGGCTGGCTGCAGTCATCTTGCATTATTAAACAAGTAGGAATTAACTTCTGCTGACAACACTGTCTGCAGAATGTACCTTTTTCAGTTTTCTTGCTGTCCTAATCTACTGCAGAATTTACATTTCCTGTGCTGAATTTCTGTTAACACATTCTAAGATTCTGCATTTAGCTTCTTGTTAAAACCACCTGTGAAAGAGACCCTTTTCTCTGTGTATCCCCCTGAGAATGACTTTGTTGGCACTCCTGAACCCCTCTGGGACCTGAGCCAATTAAGAGGACTCAATGTGTGGCAGGGATACTGAAATGCTAGATCTTGAAGGCTGTAATGACTTAACTCATTAAATTGTTGACAGTTAATTGGCTCAAGCCAACATGTATAGGGAGGATTCATTACAGCTGTAAGGGAACTGTGGTGATCCCAAAAGCCTTGCTAGGGACACCCAAACAGAGAGAGGACCATGCCTGGATGCTCCAGGAATAGCACAAATCTAGGATCTCTCAGCTTGTTTTCATTTATTTCAGGCTTCTTTGCTGAAGTTGTTCAGCAAAGTCAACACAACCTTGCTCTGACTACCTGCCCTAGGTTAATTATCAGCTTTCCTTCAGCTGGTTTGTAGAGAAATGATCCTTAGCACAAATTCTCTGGGCCTAAATGTATTGCAGCCAGAATGCCTTGGCAGAGGGCCACTGTGTTTGCACTTAAAGAATGGGAGGGAGAAGGAAAGGAACGCAAAGCTGGCCTGGTCTGACAAGTATGCAGATCAGGGGAGGGCTTGGCATTCCTTGTAGTATTTTTTTCCACTGTTTTTTTTAATTTTTTTTTCAGCAGCTTTTGGCTTACATTAGATTTTAACAGTGTAAAATAAGAGGGGAGGGATTGACAGCTCCATCTCAGATGGGTTCCTGGAAGGCTGTGGTTCTGTGCCATGAACTGTGACCTCACCAAGTATCTTCACAGCAAAACATTTGTTTCTAGCATGGTTTAAAAAAAGCTTTTGTTCATCTGGGATTCAGCTCTAGATGTTATATTCCTAATCCACTACTGGGAATGATACACAGATTCTGTGGGTTTATTTTCCCTGCTAGTTATGTACTTGGTGCTCATAAAGTCTTTAGCATTGATGGAAGAAGGAGAGTGTGGCAGTGTGAACCCTGGTGTTCACCATGCCCACGCTTAGGGCCCACTCAGTTTAGTCCAGCATCAGTATCTCTAAACTTCAGCCTTCTGGAGAGACTCTCAGCTACCTGGCCACTGCCAATAATCTGAGTTTTGATGGCATCTTCACACTTGTTCTCGTGAGCATAGATCACAGTTTGGACAGAAGTTACACTCGTTCATTTGCTGTGTTGTGAGTAGGATGCAAAGAAAGTTATGCCTGGCAAGTGAGCCATGTCATTTGACTAGAGAGTTGAAAGAATTGTCTGTCACACCTTCAGTAATTAATTCCCATTCTCACTATGTAGGCAAGGAGTGTTTGTGAAGTTTTATTGGCAGTTCAACAAAGAGCAAAGGAATGAGTCAAGCTTCAGGCTTAGGAAGAGACCAGCTAATCTGCTTTGTAGAGCTGAAATTGATTCATTCATTTTTATACCTTTATTACTGAAGAGGAAGGGAAAATAATGTAAAATGTTCAGGTAACAAATAGTTGCCTAAAGATTTAGCCATGCATCTCTTGTAATTTGTTTCCTAGTCCCCATGCCATGCTTGCTATTACTCCTCTTCCTTTTTCCTCAGCTCATGCTGCATGCTGTATAAGCAGTAATCTCTTACCCCTGCCCAGGCTGTAGCTGTATTTAAAAATTCAGTTTGGACTTTACTTTTCTTTATGGACCTGGGCTAGAAGTCTTTAGCCTGACATTATTCTCCTTATCATGATGTTAGAATGGTCTGACTTATGTTTCATGCCACTGTCAAAAATAACAGATTGGTTCTTCCAGTCCTGACTCTTCTACAGTGCTCAGATTTCAGGTGTGTTTGCTCTGACTCAGTGATTACATTTTATAATTACTCCAGGCTTGTACCAACGCTGCACTTGGGACCTTATTACACTATTCCCTTTTGTGATTACAGAAATAGAAATAGAAAGCAGGTGATGAAGTAATAAATGCTCAGCTTCAGGATTTATCAGCCCAACAGACACTCTCAGCTAATGCAGCCCCTCAGGTGAGTCCTGTTGAAGAAAAGCAGAAGTCATTCTTTAGTCTATAGTGGAAGAAAATCTCAGTGGGAGATACATTTCAACAGCAGTTGGAGGATGTTTGCATCTGTACCTTGGAAAGGGCACGCTCAGTATCCACCACAGTAAGATACAAGAGATCATAAGATGACTTTTAGAGAAAGAATGCACTATCACTGATTCCTTTTTATAGCACTTTGATGGCTCATTCATTAAACAAAGCGTTTTGTGTTTGACATGTCATAAGACAGAAGCAGACAGGAGTTGTTTAATGTCATCCCAATATAGACAGCTGTGTGAAAACTTTTCACTTTATCCATAAAGTGTCAGAGAAAGAACAATGAAAAGCTTGAGACTGACAATGAACTCATTCTGTTATGCTGAAATATTAGCAAAACTCTGCTTCTATCATATTGAACAGTCTCCAGATATTTTATTTGAAGCAATGGATTCACAACTAGATAGATTAATTCTCCATGTTGTATTTTAAGGCTGTTTTGAGCCTAGGAGACACATTAGTTTACTATTTCTGAATTTGTTTTTAACTCTCTTGTTGAAACCAACACTGAAGATGATTCTGTTAACTATCCACATAATGGAAACTGTTCACTGGAGTCATTCAGTACACTGGTTTCCCATGTACACCAGGGCTCCATGAGTGTGGAGAATCCTGATTTTTTTTAAAAGATGGGCTGTTGGCCAGGCTCTGAGTGGGCCTGTCCTATGCAGCTGCTCTTGCAGTGCCAGTCACAGGCAAAAATATTGCTGATAGAGATATGGTATGAAATCTGCTCCTGTTTGTGGCTGCAGGTCTGGATGTAGGAGTGGCTGTCAGGTTTGATTGTTGTTTTTATTAGCATAAGGGGAAATTTGGAAATCACTGTAATAGACTTTTAGGAATAGAACACCACATTCTTACTTCAATGAAGAGAAATAGATTTTAATGTCTATTGTTTAATACAATAGGGACGTGAACCTGCTGTGCTGTTCTCAGCACCAATGGAGGCTCAGAGCAGCTGGGGGTGCTTGGCTGACCCGGGAATAGCCCCAGAGGATATCAGAACAGATCTGATGGATGAGACTTGTCAGAGAGGGCTCATGCTCACAATCACAGTCAGGTTTTCAGAGGAGTCCAGTCTCCATCTCAGCATCCTTTGGGTATCTGTGTTTTCACAAGATGCTGAGCAATTTCCGAAATTGGGTCCCCTCATTTTTGTGACGGTTAAGAGCTGCCCTTGCCCGGACATGTCAGTGCTGTGCTCAGCAGTGTAGTTAGATCTGTGGGCAGGGTCTGTTTGCTCCATGGTAAGCACGCTTCGCGGGCTGGGAGCTGGGGGAAAATTAATGTTGGCTTCTCAGGTCCCTGCCGAGAGTCCCTCTGCCCTCCTTCTCCCCCAGCCGCCTTTCAGCGTTTCGCTTAGAAATACCCTGTTGTATCGCCCGGAGCGGGCTCTCTGCTGTTCTCCCCTGTCCGCCACGGCTGTCGGAGGCCAGGCAAGCTCCGCCGGAGCCGGTGCCGGAGCGGCGCTCCCCGCTCGCAGCCCGCGCCCCGCGGCCGCNCGGCGGCGGCCGCGGCGGCGGCGTTTTGTTCTCGAGGGCTGAGCCCGGCGCCCGCTGAGCCGGCACGGGGCTCGTGTCGCTGCGAATGCCCGCGGCTTCCAGCCTGCTGGGACACTGCTGCTTTCGCCCTGTAAATGCGCTTTATTGCCCTTCCGTACCTGGGATCACAGCACCGTCCTTAGGGAAGCTTTGCTGAAAGGAATCCTTTGGAACAGAACGCCCGCAAGGGAGGGACCCTGTTCGCTGACAGATTT
>VZRX01018650.1:121229-160774 GCA_013398075.1 Notiomystis cincta | reverse complement strand
TTTTGCACAGTCTGCATGATGCAGCTAAAAAGTTCCAAAGCCGATGTAGTGATGTACATAGAACTTGTCAGGATCTGCAGCTTGGCTGTGTTAGCCTTCACCATTGTTCGTGGCCTGAGGCCTGAAATTTTCCAGGCCTTAGAATTTAAAATGATGCCTTTGTGGAAGGTCTCCCACCATTGTCCTTTCAGAAGTGTAGTGCTCTGCATGTTAATCAGGAGCAGATTTCATAGAAAGCTGAGAGCTGGTGTCAGGTAGATCGCATTCCCCGTGTGCCAAATGCCTGCACCGTACACCAGCACGGCTGCTAATGTGTTCCTGATGCCGTAGTGCTGCTTTGGTTGCCTCTTGATTTATTTTGCTTGTTTCTCAAATGCTGACTGAGGAGGAAAACCCTGTAGGTCCACTGATTTCTGCTGCTTATTTCTTAGTTTCTTTCCGAATTTAGAACCCTCTAACACATAAAACTGCAATCGGTTGTATTTCCTGTATTTCTGTTTCTTGCTGTTGCCATGGGAATTTCATTCACAAAATCCCATTAAAGTTGTTATTGCTTGATCAGGGGTTTCTATGACTTCGGGTGGATATGTAGGTATTGTTTTTAGAGCAAATACAAATGGACCTGATCTCTGGTGTTGTTAGCCAGGCATTGCCGCTCAGGGATCTCACAATGGATCTGCCAGCGAGTGCTGGAACAGCAGCGAGGTGTAGTGAGAACTCTCTAGCACTGTGTTAATCACAGGCCTAATGAAGAACACAAAAGCTGCCAGTATCCAGTCACCAGAAGAAATGCTGCCCTAAGGGAAAGTTAAACTTCAGGCTGGGAAGTATGGCTGCCTCCATCCCAGCCCCGAAATCTGCTGGCCACTGCCAGCCAGCGAAGTTTTGCTGGAGCTCAACGCGTTACTGTCCTTTAGGAGGGGCAGTACTGATAATAAACTAAGGGAGGGCTGGGTAATGGCCCGGGGAGATACACTGCGAACTTCTGATCAGTTGGAGCAAACAGCCTCTGATTTTGCAGGGCCATTTGAACGGCTTATTGCTGTTAACACAGATGATAAATGAGCGTGCAGACCCCCTGTGGGTTTGAAAAATCTCTTTCATCCTTTGTTTTCTCTTGATTTATTTTTGTATTGAAGGGGAGAGGGTTATACTTCTGCTACACCTAAGCAGTTTTTAAACTATGCTCAGTTTTAAAGTGTAGGCTGTACTGAGTCTTGTTTTAATGTCTTCACTGTTCTTAAGGTATGAATAGGACTGAAGAACAGTGTTTTGTAGTGAACTACATGTTCAAAACTCTAATGTTTAACCATGAAAAAGTGTCAGAAACATTCCTGCTGACAAAAATGAAATTCTGACAACATATTCCTTATTGTGTGTGAGAGCTCTGGCTTTGCAACTCAGAGTTTGTGTTGGGTTTTGACAGCTTGGATGCAAAACCTGCTTCTCATATCAGAATGTGATACACCCTAGTATCTCTGAGTTTTCTTTCTGCTTGAGTGAACTTAATTCATCTCCCATTCGACAACACCAACATCTTGAACAACTGTGGTATTCTTAAGCTTGCATTTTGCAATAACCAGGCTAAACCCCAGGAATGGGTTGCTTTATTGATCTAGCTCATGAGCCAGCTTTAGCTACAGACAGCCAAATTGACCTGTTTCCCTGAGCATGACATTCAGGGTCACCTTGTTTATCTACTTTCTTAGGAAACTTTGTGGACATCTTGTGGCTCATCTCCAAGTCTTTCACCCCAAACTTACCATCTTGGGGTACTGGGGCAACTTTGTTCTTCGTCTTGGTGTCAGTGGGCACTGCAATCTTTAAAAATCTGATCCTGTTATGATATAGGTTATAATTTCAAGTGAAATACTTATTTTCATTTATTTATGAGAATATTATGTACTTTAATGAGTTTTCCTGTCAAGTGTAAATTCTGGGTGGGCTGGTCAGTCCTGTCCAGGGCCAGGAAGGAAATTATTGCCTCCAAGCTGAGCAGTTGAAAGTTAACACATTAATACAGGAGAATCAAAGAAATGGGGCTGGCTGAGCAAGGGAATGTGGAGAGGGGAAGAGAGAAGAAAGAAATTCACTGCTGGTGTCTAATAGGAATGTTTTGAACACAAGACAGGACTCTGTAACAGCCCAGTGTCATCCCAAATCAATCTCCATCTTCCTAAGAGTGTCTAACAAGGATTTGAGAGGATTGCTTGTAATAACATTAAATTATACAGGCTTTTCCTAGCTCCTAATTTAAAATTTACTTTAAACAGCTTTTACAATCGTTTGTGAGAACTTTGTGGTGTGTGACCCAAGTTTGCATCACTTGTTTGCCAAAACTCTGCTCCTTGCAAGTGGTTGGTTTTCTTGCTATACCACAGTGCTCTGAATATTAATACTTTTAAAACCAGTGGAGGTTTTAGAATGAAAACAGCTAAAAAGTAGTACAGAAAATGATGTGAAGGATGAGTAGTGAATATTGCAGCAGTTTGTCAGCAAAATTAGTTTTCTGCTTTTGAAGCTGGCTACCCAAGCTAAAGGAAACATTAGTGTATACAAACACAGGCCAGAGCACCTGTGGAATAGCTGGGACATTTCCTGGGAGTTGTATGGAAGAATCCAGAGTTATCCAGTACTGTATTTACTGGGAGAAAGCTTTTCAAACATAGTTTGCCTTGGAAACAGGGAGGCCTCCTGTTATTTCTGAACAGGAGCACTGATGTTCTTTGACACTGGTTGACACGGTGATGGGGGGTTGTTTATCCTCTAAACATCTGCAGGTGATGGATGATGAATAGCTTTGGGAAGAAGTGGAAAAAAATGACTCAATACCCACAAAAACTTCCATGAAAGAATCGCTCGAATGGGAAATGTTAACTTCTCTTGTTGGAACAAGGTGACGGGTGGGGTTATCCAAGGGTTAGGCTTTTTTTGGGATTGTGTTTGTTTGTAAAACATGCTTACATGGCTTGGCTGAGAATATCAAGTGTCATTGCATGCCCTGAGTCAGTATTGATCTGTTTCCTTATGTCTGTTTTGTCCTGGACCAGGGGTGGCTTCATTTGAGGTTTGAGGAAGGGATTTTTCGGAGTAAAATGTAGGAGACTTTCAAGATAAATGCTGTTGTAGAAATACTTGTTCTTGTCATTCCTGCTCTTTGCTTTCAGGGTGTGTGGTCAGACCCTTTCTGGGTGCTCTCTTTAGTCTCCCTCACGTGCCTCTCTCCCTTTCCCCCAACCACGGGAGCCGTTCATTTTAACTCCCTTGGATGTCAGAGCACCATTTCTGCCAAGCAAGAGCTCGAGAGACCAGATGAGTTTAATGATGGTGTGGGGGGAAGGGAGGGAGGAG
The DNA here is from genome assembly GCA_013398075.1 of Notiomystis cincta. NCBI lineage: Eukaryota > Metazoa > Chordata > Aves > Passeriformes > Notiomystidae > Notiomystis > Notiomystis cincta. The sequence continues at coordinate 157,423 of VZRX01018650.1, read as the reverse complement.
AGAGGGGCCAGCAAAGCTAATGAATCACATAACAGCTTTCATGGAAATACCGACAGCAAGTCATGTCCTCTTGGAGCTCGGGCAGCGAGCCACAGACCTTTTGTTCCCAGTGGAGCCAACAAACCACAATTTGCTCTCCACTGGATAGTTTAATTCCTTAGTCACCTCTTCCTCCCACAAGTCATTCTTGCATGGGGGGTTTACAAATGCTCTCATTTTTCAGAGTAGTAACACACTGCTGATTAAACTGGTATTGAAGAAGTTTATTTTCCCCTGGAGAGTAATTTTTACTTGACTTAAGCTTTTCTTCCAAGGCCAGTGAGGGCCAGCTCTGTTGATTGGTTTTGTGAAGTGACTTGACAGGACTGACATGATTAAATCATTTCAGAAGGACTGACAAACACATCAATCAATGCCTGTGTCTCCTCTGCTCCCAGGCCAGTGGGAAACACTGGGAACAGCCAGACACCATCCCAGTCTGGACTGGCCTCTTAGAGGAATTTAGTCATGAGTGTGAGTAATTTACCTCTGGAATTATCTGAGGCAGCATTAAGTGATAATCTTATTCCAAATTGAAAGGCTAATGGATGCTAAATTAATGGAAGAGATCATCAAGAACTTCTCTATATTACAGGGCCTTCCCAACAGTTTTCTGCACTGACTGAGTGGGAGGACTTTCTCCATGGGCTGGATGACAGCTTTTACAAGAAGAACTTTTAGGGCATGGCAGGCAGCAGGATGTGGTTTATGCATTTTGTGTGAGATTAATTTCCATCAGCAAAACAAAGCCATTTTTGGATGAAGGCAGGGAGCTTCTGGGAATCCTGCTGAATGAGCTGGTCAGCAAGAACTTCTCCTGTGGGTCCAGAGCTCTGGATTGTGCTTTTGCCCCAGTGCTGGTGGTGTTTAGGACCTACAAGTGGTAGATCTAACATAATAGTAAATGTAAAAGCTAATTTTCTTGATGATTGTTTCATTAGTTTAGTTAATGTGCTTGATCGTGTTCTGACACAGCGTTAAATGACTTGAAAGTGGGAAAAGGGTGAAAGGAGAAGGAATAATGCTGGCCTTGGGGGAAAAGAGAAGCTTGCTTCTTGTTTGGGCTGTGTTTGGCTCCTCAAGATCTCATAGTTGTAGAGCTGGCCAAAGAAATTTGAGGAAGTATTGTCCCTTGGTCTTCCCTGCTTCCCTGCCAGAGCCCTGGAGGTACTGAGGAGGTTATGTGGAAGCAGTCCTGTGTTCTGGACCTTCCACCAGTGTTTCAGCACAGTAATCTATCTTATTTTTTTCTCTTTTCAATTCCTCCCCAATTTTACTAATTTACTCTTAATAAAATCTGATTTCCACAGGGAATGTAGCTTTCAGAACAACATGAGTTTGTAAAACTAAGGCAGAGTACTTCTCTGATTTCATTTGTACTGTATTGCTTGAGGAGAACTTAATTTGATTTTTCTGTGATTCTCACAGACTGACACTAGATGATTGACAAATTTTTGATATTTTCATTATTGTCTGGTACTTTCTCATTCTGTATCTCCAGGCAGTTGGAGCATGATGATTGAAGGTGGTCTAAAACTGAGATCTCCAGTGATGGTAATAGACACTGTTAGATTTTCCATGCATCAACTTTTTCTTCCTGTAATCCAAAGCAGGCATGTGTTCACAGATCTCTTTGGAATGTTCCATCTATTATGTTTCATGGAATGTTTTTCCACAAGCATCAATAGATATGGATTGCATGTTCTGAGGCAGAGCACTCTGTCCTCGTGTGCTGTGTGATCATGGGTCGGTTCTCCCAGGCTATAAATTACATCAGAGCTGCAGCTTCCTGCCCTTTTCATCAGGCTCTGTAGCACACAGCTAACAAGCTCTGTATTTTTATCAACAGCAGAATTTACATTTGAAGTTCTTACAGGCAAATTTGATATTCATCACTGGAAAAATGCCCTCTTGGGAAAGCACAGGGCCAACATGAGTTTGCAGGGTTCACGTGTAGGGGATGTGTTGGCTCAAACAGGGATGTATATTTTCCATTTATTACCAGCTCTGTAGATTTTGTGTCTTGGTTGGAATTTGTTCAGTTGCTTAGGAAAACTATTAGGAACAAAGCAAATGTGTCCACATCCCATGGGCAGAGTTATGCTCCTCTCACATTCCTGTCCTGATGGATGCTTTGGTGCTAAGTGTTAAAAGTCATTGCTACTCAGGCAAGTAAGGATTTTACCAGCAACTTCAATGAAATCATATTTATTAATGTATGGGATGAGAATGGCTTTAGGGACAGGGTGCAGTTAATCCTTTGACACATTTTACTTATGTTGGATGACTTTTCATTCTTCCCCAACTGAATTAAGAAATCACATCCTATACTAAGGATAGAAAGCTGTTTTAATTAGTCTGAACAATATAGAATGCAGAGGTGGCTTCTTCCCTGTGTCTGTAGGATATTCTTTAGTATTTTTCACACCCTAAAAGTCTTCTGCATTTTGCCTTTGCAGCATTTATACTGAAGATGGAGAAATCCTTGTGATACCAAATAATTATGTTCATATAATCCCTTTTATAGGGCTTGTTTCCACAAGGGTGTGGATAATGATAAATCTCTTGGCAGGAACTGAGTTCTCTGCAATACAGGAAAGACCTTCAAAAGTATAACTGAATACTTACTCTCATAGACAAAAATGGTTATGATTCCTGAAATAAAACAGAGGTAATTCCCTGTGCTTGTGCAGAACAGAGCCAACTCAGCATAAGGTTCATTAGTCATAATTAACAGCTGGTAAGCGGGAATGAGACTGAGATTCCATGAACACAAGTCATTCCAGGGACTGGTATTCTCTGCTCAGAAAGCTCCTCCAGAGTGCAATAGCCCTGGTGTTGTCTATCTGCAATAATGTGAAATAGTTGCTAAATTGCAGCCTGTAGAGAACATGTGGCATTTTACTTATTTAAGGCTAAATTGTCAAAATCCTTGTTGGTTTGGATTTTTTTTCAGGAAAGAAAAAGCATTAAAAAATTCTGTGATTCAAAGGGAAGTGGTTCAAAGTCTTGTTCCCCAGAGCATAGAGTGTCAGCTGTAATGCTGGGAGGGGGTAAGGTAGTGGTTTCATGTCCATCCCTGTCTGGAAACATTCCTTGAATGGAAAGAGCGTTCCAGAGAAGTGGTGCAATTCACTGAAACCTTCAAAGGCTGTTAAACCTTTGTCTAAAGGAAGGCTGTGTGCTCAGGACAGCCTGTTTTGAGCTGACTAGAGCAGTGTGCAGAAATATTTCAAGTCAGGCCTCCTGAAGTCCATGGCAGTAACTTTGCTTACCCCAAAGCCATGGGTCCTAGGCTTACAATCTGTCATGCCACGAGAGGGGAGGCCCAGAGCTCTGAATGTGTTTTTCCAGAGCAAAAGTTGATGAGGATGGAGGTGTCAGAAGGGATGAACCCCCCTTTGAGGGGCTGAGGATATTTCCACAATCCTTATCTTCTAGATCTTGAGAAATGCTTTCTTAAAACCTTGTTGAGTTTGAAGAATGGACTAATCATGTTAAAAATTACTCTCAGCCTCCTCCACACATAGTTTCTTTGAGGCTGCTTGACTGTGGAAAATCTTTGACTGATCTTTTAATTAAAAGCTCTTTTTTTTTAAAACCAAGGAGTCGAAGCTCTTCCTGCTTTGAAGTGGGCAATGTTTTATAGATAAACATCTCATTATGTTATGAGCTTTCTCCTCTCCCCTTCTGTCTCATTTCTTTTCTTGATGTGTCTCATCCTGTGGTGATAGTTCTAATGATTTCAGCCCAGTTCCCAGTATTGGCTGTTCCAGCTCCCTTAGCTCTGTGCTGGGCTGAGCTGCAGCTCTGGATGAGCTGTGGAGACTCAATTGGGGTCCTGTCCCCACCCCCTCACAGAAGCAGGCTGGAAATGACAATAAAACTGGGTTTATTATGTGGCCATCACATCTCAGTAAACAAAAGGCAGTTGTAACACCAGAGCAATGCAAACTGGTTATTAAGCATTAAACAAACAATTAAAAAAAAAGCTTCTAGCTTTTAAGTTCTGCCCTTTTAGAGAAGGAGGAGGAACATCCTTTCATGTTTCCATTTTTGATCCCTTTCTCCCCCCACCCCCAGTCTTTCTGGATTAGCAGGGTTTGGGAATTCATGAGGAAAGAAGTTATTTTGGCTCGGGTCAGCTCTGGCCTTTTGGCCGAGTGTGGGGCAGCATTCCTGAACTGGAGGGTTGGGATCATGGATTCCTGACACAAAGCACTCCACAGCAGTGCTTGGAGAGGCATTTCCAGCTTCTTTTCCTCTGTGATGGCTCTGCTCCCTCAGTGGGAAGGACAATGACTTAGAGCAGGATCCACCTTTACAAGGAAAGCCAAAGGGTGATAAAGCCCCATGCAGGTTTCTCTGTCAGTTCCCTGATTCAGTCCATGGTGTGGCCTCCTGAACAGTTAAACAGATTGAGCAAATTATCCTGTTAATTGTGAAAATATTGGTATTAAGCATTTCCCCTCTTAAAATCTACCTTTGGTTACCCTTTGTGCTTGTGGAGAGCTGTCAGGTAGATTTTGGTGGTTAGAGGAGTGATCCACAGCACCTGACTTGTCTGGAAGGAGCAGAGTTCTCACTTTTCCTTCCCATTGGGTTCTTGGGCCAGGAGGTTTTAGGAAACTCCTTTAACTTGAGCCACAGCTCACGTTCAGTTGTGACAAGCACTGTGCATGGAGGAGCACATCTGCTGATGGCCACTGTTCAGTGAGTTGGTATGGTTAGATTTAGGGTTGGTTAGTTTTGTTTGCTTTTTAATTTCCTGTACTTCTCGAAACACTCAACACTGGTATTTTATCCCTTATAATTATATTTTCCAGAAATGGAAGTGCAGATGTTTTATCACCACTGTTAACCCAGCAATGGCTGAGTGAAGAACTTCTGGTATAGATTAGCTGGGAAGCTGCTTCCTGAGCTGAGGAGAATTATCTCCTTGTCTGCAAAATATCCAGGAAAATGCTGGGATTCTTACTCCAGCTAGTGGTCATTTATCTCAGGAATATTCCTAGTACAACCGTAAGTTGACAGATCAGTTCTCTGCTTTATCTTGGAGCAAATCCTTGCTTTTTCTGAACTCCACATTCTGGGGGATCTGTTATTAACTCCAAGGATGTTCCCCACAGCAGTTGCTAAGCACCTTGTGGCCAGCAGAAACCTCAGAACTAACAGGTAGGAAAACAAAGGAAACTTCAAACTTGCTAACCAGATCAAAAAGAAAATCCCTAACTGCTGTGAAACAGCAGTGATTTGTCCCTCTTCCCAGAAAAAAATTATATTTATCGATTTTTTTAAAAACAATTGTTGTCTAAAAAACCACCAGAATAGACTTGGGCTTAAAATTGATTTTGCTGTAGGTATGAGATGATGATACCTGATCCCATCTTGTTTTGACAGGTGCATAGACATGAAATGTTCCAGAACAAACAAAATCAGGAAGTGTCATAGTATACAGAAATCCCAGTAATTTTGGTGTGCTAATGTCACAAGTGTATAGTCAAAGCCCCCTTAAGGAATATAAAAATTATGTATTTTTTTTAATAATGAGCTGTGAGGGTTCTGGAAGTTATAAATTCACATTAAAACCAGCAAGCAGGGGTACTTCATTTTAAAAATTCTCTATTTCTGTAACCTTCACCAGATTGATTTTGAGATAGTGCTACATATTGAAAGTTTCAGTCATTCTTTTGTGGGAAGTAGACAAGGGGTGTAACTTGGAGGTGACTAAAGATTTTGGCAGGCCCAGCGGTATTAACAGTTCCAAAAAAAGTAGTGTTGAGTTTACCATAGGGATATTCCAGCAAGTGCAGGATATAGAGTTTCCCTGAACATTGGCTTTGGATGGCTCAGTGTTTGTTATGCCAGGTTGCTGGGTACTCCAAAAATCCAGAGCAGCTCAGGGGCAGATTCCACCCCACTTGTTGATTATTCCCTGGGGGTTTGTATCCCTGGTTTTGGGGGTGGACACAGCAGCACCCTTGTGATTCTTTTGGTGCCAGAGCCTTATGGAACAGTGGAGCCCCTCGGATGCTCCTTGGCTCTGGAGCAGGTTGGAAAGGGAGGTTTGTGTTTGGGAGAGCAAAGGCTGGGCGTGCACAGAGCAGTTCTTGTCTCTCAGCTCGGCCAATGCACTTTCCAGATGTATTTGGCTCCTGAGATTTGGGAACAAAAATCCCCCCTTACAGTAGAGCCTGCACTGCTTTTGTACTTTTGGGTTTAAAAATTTATTCAAAACAGGGATATCCAGGCTTGAGTTTTCATTTGAGACTTTAAAAACTTTCAGGAAGCTCAAGTAAACAGCATCAAAAATGTTCAGAGGGGCTCTTTTGTGTGGACACTGGCAAGTCTCTCAGGGTAAAGAGATTTTAACTACCCTTGCTGTTATTCAGAGAGGAATTGTCTGTGAACAGGCCCATAAAGAGCAGAGAAAGTCAGCTGAAATTCACAATGAGACTTTGTGAACAGGGTTTTGATCAGATCTCGTCTCATTTACCTTCTGAATGCGACCTTGTTTCCACTGTAATAGAATTGAGCTGTAACAAAGTGAACTTGAAATTCAGTTCTTGTGGCTGTGCTGAGCTTGGAACCACCAGATACTGAGTAGAGCTGATCTTTTTCTATTTTCATTTTAACACTTTTCTGGAAGAGTTAAATGTGACTTTCTGTGCAAGGACAAGATGCCAGAGTTATTGACCAGGAGAATCCAACAAGCTAAAATAAAAATGTGTGTGATCATTCCTTAATTGTGCAGCAGATATTTCTCTCTTCTAAAACCACTACAAAACTTACTGGGGCCTTTTGTAGATTCTGAGTACTTGTTTAGATGCTAAAATTTAAACTAAATGGAGATGCTTCAAGTATAAGGTTGTCTCTACTACTGGGTTACATTCCTGCCATGGGAGAGTCTCTTCTGGTGGCCACCCTTGACAAGAATGTCCTACCAATAGTTCATCTGCAGATTTAAACCACTGACAAGTAGTTTTGTCATGACTTAGTCTTTAAGTTACCAAAAGTGCCTTTTCTTGTGTGCTTTTTGCACTCCAGATCTCTAGACTCATATTTCTAACTAAAAAAATCAGCCAACCTTTACCAAGTGTTCAGCTCAAATGTCAGGGGTCTCTGTAGTCTTAAATTAGGAATTACTCAGATCAAGATGCTTATTGCTGCTTTTTCTTTGCTAGTGTAGCTTTTCCAGTGCAGTCATCTTTTGTCTCTTACTGCTTTGTAATATAATTTTTATTTCTCTTTGGTCTCTTACTCTTATCCTCTATCTCAAATATCAGTACCTGAGTTGCTTTCCTACTCCTTCCACAATGATTACATAGATCAAAATCTTTACATTAAGCCTTTTAGCTCTTTCCTCCTGTTGCATATTGTGCCTGTTCCACAGCCAGTGCAATCAGGGAGGCCAGACAGTCCACCAGGCCATTAAAATGATTCAGAAAAAAAGTTAATGTTTTAATTACTCTTAGTCTGTATTTGCTAAGTGAGTAAAAGGCCCTGTTTGAGCAGAAGCTTCTATATATAATTAATGCTGGATTATCAAAACCACATTTATTGTTCTGGAGCCATCTCCTTGTCTTTTCTGAGAGCTAGGTGGAGTACAAGTGAACCTTCCCAAGGAGCTGCTGACCTGTGAAGGTGTTGGCTCTGTGACTAACACTCTGCAAACAGACTGATTAATTTGGAAGAACCATGACTGGCCAAGCCTTGGTTTGCTTTGTTTGCTGCTGCACAAAGACCAGGTAGCAGAGAGCATTGTCTTTCTGTAGGACAACCCTAAAAGAGATGGAAAACGGTGTGTTCCTCTGAGTTTTTGAGAGTTATTCAAAGGAGTTACCCAGTGCTGTTGTCATGGAAGAATGCTGACAGGGATCCTGTTCAGCTCATTCCCTTTGTGTATCAAGCAGTGATACTTTGCTGCAGTACAATAGTGTCATTCTTTATCCTGACTTTTGCCTAAGCCGGTGGTGGAGCAGAACTTTTCAGCCATTTCACTCTCAAATAGGGAGTTCGAAACAGCTTAAGCAGTTTTGAAAATATCAGTAGGTGCTGGATGGTGTCTTTTTGAAAATCCAGCCTTTGGCATCCAGTCCCACTCACATTTCAACCCCTGAGAAGCTCTCAGGGCTGATTCAGATCTGCCTCATGGCTTGATTTACTTGTGTGCATCCCTTCAGTATTTGTCACCAAGCTGTTTTAGCATTGCCATTCCCAGAGGTTTAAGGATAGGGGCATCAAGCAGAAAGTGTGCAGGGATTTTGTCTCTGTAGGTTTTGTGTGAGGTAGCCTGGCAGTGCAGGTAAGGTTATATCTGCTCTACTCAATGTTTGCTTTTCCTCATGCCACAGTGAAATGTCTCAGTGTGTTTCCTGTTAATTAGGATATCAGAAGATCTCTGGTCAGCAGGGAAGTTGTTTTTTAACTCTTTCATTTGCTTTAAACAAAGTTGGGGGGGAAGGCAGGAGAAAATTGGATGTTTCAACAAAACAGTTGTGTGCTGAAACCTTTTAATGAAAAAGTACTTTAAAGGAGTCAAGTGTACAGCAATCCTTCCTCTGTACAGTCACCACTCCCCAAAGAACATCCCTCTCTGACTCTTAATCAGTCTCAGTATCAATCTCAGGATCAATGCTGGAACAGGGTGAAAGGGATCTGCCAAGTCCCCTGGGCTTTCAGTTAAGCTTTGAGGTCTTAGTGGCTTATCCGCTTTTGAAAAATGGATTTTAAACACCAAGTTAATTAGGTTCTTGAAAACTTTACTCTGAGTTGACAAAAGAAGTCAAAAAACACATCCAGGCTCCTGTAACATGTGCTGCTTCATCACAGGGAGCCAACAGAGAGTGTGATGACTCCAAACTAATGCCAGCTTTTGTGACTTGGCTGTGACTAAATTCACATCGATGATGTCATGAATCCCATATGAATCCATGGTATTAAACTGTTCATTGTGGATTTGGAAATCAGCTAAAGGGTCCTTGGGTACTGGAGGAATCTGGATATAGCACAAAAAAAGCTGCTTTTATCTGCCTTCTAACAGCAGTTTGTAAATCTGTGATCCAAGTCTGACTCTTCAGTTCAATGTCTGGTGGCACCTTAGGTGTCTTCAGCCATCCCAGTTGCTCTTTCTGCCTCTGGAGCAGGGGGACAGATCTCTCTCAGGTGCTGCCAAATCTTTGATTGCAGTGAAGGTATTTTAAACACACCTAAAGGTCATCTGAAGTGGCACTAGACAGCTGTATTTTGGTGTCCTAGACCAGGTGTCACAAACCAGGTGAAATTAAGATACTCCTGTGACCCAGGCTTGTTTTACTGAGAAACTAAAAGTAGGAACAGGAGCTTTCCCAGGCAAGGCTGAGCACAGGGTACCTCCCTGCCTTGTCTGACTGTCACTGCGTGTTCCTGGTGCTGCCCTGGATCCTCGGCACATCCTGGCAGAGCCTGAGGAAGTGCTGAGTCCAGGATCTGCTGAGGTCACAGCCAGAGGATGAGCTGAAAGCCACAACTGATAAGAAGGACATATTTCAGCTAAACCACAAGTGCTGGAGCACAGTACAAGTGTGTGCGGTGGTTTAATAATTCTTTTTATTTGCTGTACAAGTGTGGGCTGTTAATGTTGCCTTCACTTAGCCATGGTGCTAAGTGCTTCCAGCCCACTTGATTTATACTGACCTTTCCCTCAGGGAACCCCTTCTCTGTCTGAGGCTCAGGAGTTCTGTTCAGGTGGGAAGTTTTATTAAAGCATCCTGGCACATGAGAACAGAATTCCAGAATGACAGAAGAACCCCAGTCTTCTGTTCCCAGGGAGGCTGTGAGTTAGTCCTTAATTTCTTGTTGCAATCTGTGGTTGCACTGTCCTTTCTGAAGTGGATTTAGGGATGACAGACATGGGACAGTGAAATTGCTGTTCTGTTGCAAGAGCAGGAGCTGGAATGAGAAAGCTCTAACATCCCTCATGAGAGAACAAACTTGTCTGCAGGCAACAGTTTGCCTTTCTGAAATGTATGACTGGAACATTGCAGAGTGCTATGAATAGCTTTCTTTTATTTCTTGTTAGTTATCCTGCCCTTGCAATTCAAATAAGGTATCCATTGTTTAAAAACATCACACCAAAGCTGCATCTGTCTCCATGCTTTAGTCTTACATGACTGAAATGCTTTGTGAGATGACTCTGTGATCAGTGCTTAAATTACATAGATGGGCTCTGCATGCAGGAGGCTTAGTACCCACTTAAACTATGGAACAATGAATTACTGATGTGGAATTTTGAATATGCTGAAGGAGAAAATGTGTTTTTATTGTTGTTTACTCAAGAGATGACAGGATTAAAATTGAGGAGTAAGGTACTAAATGGAACATTCCCTGTTAACTCCACTGAGGAACAGCAGAAGGCCATGGCATTAACCTTTGTGTTATTAATATGTTGATGGAGGGAAGGATTAAGAAAAGGGCAGGTTATGGGACACAAATGGGACAAAGGCCAGAGGCAAATAATTTTGTATTGACTCCTGTTCTAAAAAATAGATTCAAGGCAGAAATGAGGACACTTTCAAAGGTGTTTATGTAGTCAAATGTTGTCACTTCCCAAGTGAGATTATTCCTCTGCTCTGAGACTGGAGAAGCAGGTATTTGAACTGGTAGTATAATTAAAGGTCCAGTAAAATAAATGTAAATTCAAGGCTGGTGCTTTACTGCAGTGATATGTGCTATCTCAGAGCACATGGAATGTAAAGGCAGATAAATGTATTGAATCTTCATTCCTACATGTCACACGTGTCCCCCTGTGACTGGTAAAATATTTACCTCCTACTCTCCTTACCCTGCTGTCACTATAATTACATTGCCTGTACTGCCTGGATATTACTTCTGAATCACAATCCTATGTGTTTCACCTTGGAGGATTGGGAAATGTTTTCCTCCATTCCATAGTCCATTTTCTCCTGGTTATGGATGTCCCTATGGAAGGTGCTGAGAGCTCAGATTAAAAATAGATCATAATGTGGAAAAACTGAAGAGTAATCCTGATTCTTCTGAGAGAAACATTGTAATTGTGTTGAAAATGGGATTAAAATGTTGAAAGATCATCTCAAAGGGTCAACTTTTATCTCATTAAAGTGATACTTTGACTTTTGACACCAGTGGGAAGTCAGGGAGTGCTTCCTGGCAGCAAGTGGTGCATGGAAAGCTGCACAGCAGGGCACGAACCCTGGTCCTAATCCTGATTTAGTGTGACCTTGGTTGAGGTGTTTCATTTCTCTCTGCTTCCCTGTCCCATAACCTAAACTTAATTATGTATTTCAGAGGATTTGAGTTAAATAGCTGTTATTTTAAAACACTTGGAAAATGTTAAGTTCTATCTGTTGTTACTGTTTAATACCTTACTGTTGAGTGAGGTTGAAAGTGAAGAATTTCTTCCTGGGCACCCAGGTGAGATTCCAGGTGAGGAACATGGTTCCAGGTGAGGAACATGCTGATGAGGTGACCTGCCCTGAGATTCAGGGCTGATTGTTTTTCTCTTCCCTGCTCAAAACCAGCAGCATTTGCCAGGCAGTAAAGTTCTGTGTGATTCCAGCCACTGAAAGCAGCACATAAATCAGGGCTGCATTGGATTCAGCAGCCTGGGAGGCACGTGTCTGTCTGGAGTCTCCCACAGCCCCATCACCAGACTGGGGGCCAGTTAATCAGGTCGCCAGGGGGACTTGCACAGCCCTAAATGCAGCTCCTGCCTGGGGAGCCTCGGGCTGTGGGGTTGGCAGTCATTGCCAACTGCAACACTGCTCAATTCCAAGGTCGTTCAGAGGGGGGATTGCTCATAAAATGGACTTTAAAGTAGTGTTTGTACTTGATTTGGTGTTTTGTGATCAACATAAGTACTTAGAACTATTTTTTTCCAGGCTCCTTGTCACTTTTTAGTATCGTGTGGTGCTTGTGGAGAGTGGAGCAAGGAAAATATGTAAGTCTTTCTACATCATGAACAATCCAGGTTGGTTAATGGTTATTGATGGTTAGCAAATGCTTCATGATTTATGACAGAACAAGTCAGCAGAGCGTGGAGTCTTGCAAAACACACGAGGCACACTGAGTAAGCTCAGAGCCTGCACTGGCTGGCAAACTGGTGGAGTACAGATAATCCCAGTTAAATATCATTAATTGTTATCCTTATGTATATGTCTTCCATTGCTCAGGATCATGTTGCAGTTGTCATCTGGTGGTGATTAGAAGCACACTTGGCATTGCTGCAAGTGCTGCATATCTCCTAGGAAAAGGTGGTTTCCTTAGTGCCAAGCAATTTGTGCTTATATGTAATTGCCTCATTATTTCTTGTAATGTACAGAATAGCACCCACTATTTATGGAATTCTACCTAGTCATGTACTGACCAGTTGACAGTCATGTTATTGAACAGGTTTGGGCATTAAAAAGGTTTTTCAGAGCACTTGCTTTGTCATAAAATTTTGAGTGAAAGGTAGAAAACCCTTTCAGGTCGAATAAAAGCCCAGGACAAACAGAAGGCTTTAAATCACCCCTTAGGCTCCATTCAGGAACATCTCTGATCATTTGTAAGGTGGATTTTATATCTTAAAACTGTAGTGTGGTTACAGCTCGTGTGAAAACTGCTTCTGTGTGCTGGACACTCCATGGTCAAGATGCATTCAGGTGCTCTCCCACCTGGGGTCCACCCCTGCCTCCCTCTGAGCAGGGAGGGGCTGTGCTGAGTTGGGATTTCTCTGCTGGAAGTCACATCACATCATGGTCCTTTCCATTTTCCTCCTGTCCTTCATCTCCTGGTGTTGGCTGCATGCACACCACGAGCTTTGCTCATGTGCTGAGCTCACTCTGAATGTGTTTTAGGGGTGCCAGGTCCTGGCAGTTGTGTTGGGAATGGGATGATCCATGAGCCTCCGGCTCTGACAGGCGGGAGAATTCCCATCTCCGCTTTGATGGTGCTTTCCTCCGGAGATCCCGGAGCTGTGCTGTCCCCTCCAGCTGTAGGTGACTGAATGAAGCTGTGTAGGCCTGGTTGTCCCTGTATCTCTTCCCAAAAACACTGGAGCCTTTGTCCCTGGCCTCACCGTGCCCCTGCCATGACAGAGCCTCTCTGTGCTCTCCTGCCAGTGCTGCGCTGGGTTCAGGGGGCTTTTCTTCAGCTGCTCTTTGTCTCGGGGTGTTTATTGTGCTGCTGCAGAGTGTGTGTGTTTGGGGGGGAGGAGGAGGGGCTCCTGTTTGTGTGGGCTTTATAAACCCAGTGCATTCTTCAAAAGAGATGCTGAGCAAACGGGGTGGTGTTACTGTTAACCCTTGCATGCCCTGTGCCGAGGAGGAGGCTGTGGGAGGGTGATGAGGTTGCCGGGCAAGGCAGGGAATCTGCTCTTAAAGCCCTTTGATTTTCTGTGAGTGCTGCACATGTGTGTCAGCAAAGAGCCTCCCGAATGTGGGGAGATGGAATTCATTCTAGGATTTCCCCCCAGAGTCCTTCTGGAACTTGTTTTTACTGCAAACACTGGCTCACTAGCCCTTTCTGTTTGCATAACTCCCTCTTGCATCCTGTTTATGTGGCTACATTGGACAACATCTCCTCATTGTGCCCAATCCCCACACTTTATGGTCCTGTACTTTAGGGCTTTTCCTTTTGAATAAGGTCCTGAAAGCAGGATTTTCTTAAATTCACAGTGTTGTCACTTGCAGTGGCATGTCATCCCTTCCCTTTGAACCAGCTTCTTTAACCAGCTTGTTACAACTTCCATGGTTCAGATGTCTCTTATTGTTTCTTCAGTGCCTGGGCTCCTGTATTTCAAGAGAGCTTTGAAAGATGAAAATCAACAACTCATAAACTTCATTTCCCTTGTAATCACATAATGCTTTGCATTGTTGGTTGGTGGGGAAAAAACCAAGCAAACAAAACAGCATCAACTCTCAAACCTCCTTTTGCTCTTCTTCCATAAGAGGATGGGAATTTATAACATGGAAAAATCTCTCATCCATCTCTGCAAGAAGCTGCAGCAACACAATTGTCTTAGTGTTGGAAGTGCCAGAAGAGTTTTATATTTCACTGAATCTGTGCTCAGCATAAATGTTTCAGTCCTTCTTTTGTGATGATCTGCCTAAATAGAGTATAATACAGATAGTTTTGTGTGTGATAAAAATACATTTCTTTCCAAGAGAATATCTTTTCTTAAGTTACTGAACTTTTCCCCAGAAATTGTTAGGATTAGATCCAGCATTTTACAAAGTAGTGTGAAGAACTTTTACTTTAACATAATTAATATCCTTATATCTTTACATCAGTGTAATTAATAGGGGGTTGTAGTTCATGTATTGCAGCACTTATGTATTATATTATTACACTGGGAAAAAGTTCACCAGGCTGTGTTCCTTTGCAGGGGGTGGGAAAGGAAGAAATGCAGAATAATACAAGCCTTTGAAACATGAATCCACACAGTCAGTCATGACTAAACCTATTCAAACACTCAGGTGTTTTTTTCCAGGACTGCTCTGGGCTCCAGCATTGTTGTTGTGAGACTTGTTTTCTTAATGCAGTAACTCAAATTTACTTGATCCCTTGTTCCTCAAGGAACGGTTTCGGCCGCGAAGCGCACGGGGATCCCAGCACCCCGGGAATTGTCCTCGTCCGTGTCCAGGGAGAGAGCTGTGCTGCGTGGTCAAGCCAACACCAGGAAAACACAGCCCAGCCCCACCTCTTCTGGTGCACCAACTCCTACCAAACACGTGCGCCCCACCAGCAAGTCCAAGCAAGAGAATGAAACTGGTGACAAGGCTGTTCTGGAATCTCAGGTTAAAGAACTCCTGGCAGAAGCAAAGACGAAAGATTCGGAAATTACCAAACTTCGTTGCGAGTTGAAGAAATGCAAAGAGAAAGGGTCACTCAATGCTGAAGGAATGGGTGCTTCCAACCAAAATTTAGAATCAGTATCACCTGTTGACATAGATCCATTAATAAGGACCCTTCAGGAAAAAAACAGGACTTTCCAAAAAGAGCTTGCAAGCCTGGGAGAAGAAAACCGTGCTCTGAAAGAGAAATTGCTTTATCTGGAGAACTCGCCTCTCTCAGACACAACCACAAGCAGTGGAGGCGACAGCAGCCTCCCAACCCCAACTACCCAGGAGTCCAGTTTTGGAAGCCCATCCAAGAACACGTCGAGGGGTGAAGCGGAGGAGCACAGGCAGCACGTGAACGGGGCTGCTCTGCGCAACTCCGGTTCTTCCAGCAGCGATGTCACCAAAGCCTCCCTGTCACCTGACGCGTCCGACTTCGAGCACATAGCTGATGTTCCTTCCAGGCCAACATCTGCCAGCAGCAACCACTTCAGAGGCTCCAAGTGCTCCACTGCAGGAAGTTCTCCAAACAATATTAGCGACCTCTCTGTTGCGTCTCTTACAGAGAGAATACAGAAGATGGAGGAGAATCACCACAGCACAGCAGAGGAACTGCAGGCCACTTTGCAGGAGCTGTCAGATCAGCAGCAAATGGTGCAGGAGCTGACAACAGAAAATGAGAAGCTGGTGGAAGAGAAAGCTCTCCTGGAGACTTCCTTCCGTCAGCACAGAGATAGAGCCGAGCAGCTGAGCCAGGAAAATGAGAAGCTCATGACTCTCCTCCAAGAGCGATCCAAGAATGAAGCTCAGGAGGGCAAAGTCCTCGAACTGGAACAGAAATGTGCAGAGGTTCTTGAAAAAGCACAATTTGAAAGGGAGAAATTGCTCAACATTCAGCAACAGTTAACCAGCAGCCTGAGAAGTTTAGAAAGGGAGCATCAGGATGCCCAGCAGGTGATAAAAAGCCTAAGAGAAGAAAATGAGAAGCTGCTTAAACTTCTGGAAGTGGAACAGCAGAGCAACAGCACGGTGACAAAAAGTCTGGAGGACTGTAAAATTGCCTTGGAAGGTCTGAAAATCGAGAATGGCTCTCTCAAAACTCAGCTGGAGAATGAGAAACAAAAGGCTGCAGAGATCAACGTGATGGGCTGCACCTCTGACAACTCTGAGGTGCAGGAGATGCTCAAAGTAGCCCATGCAGAAAAGGCTCAGTTAGAAGCCTCTTGCACTGAGCTGAAACAAGAGCTGCTGAAGGCAAACAGTGAACTGAAGCACATTCAGGGGCTGCTCTCAAAGGTAAAGCAGTAACAACTCTAAAATAAAGTGGTTGTTTCTGTCCTTTCATAAATAGGTTGGTCTTTACGTTGTTGTTGAGCCATTGATTATAAGTTTCCAGGATTTAAATTGTATGAATTAGCTCTGAATAGAAGCTGGCATTATATATTGTCTCAGTTTCTGCTGCTATACCCATATTTTCTCAGAAATCACTACTAGCACAGCTGTGTTTATAAATTCGTTACTATTTTGGCCTAATACCTTCTGTAGAATTTACTCCTTTAGTAGAGTCGTGTCTATCAAAATAGGAGCAAAGAGCAGATCAATAAAAAATTACTTTGATATTATGTGAACAAATAGTGTAAATCACTTGCTAATCAGATGGAGAGAAGGGCATAAATAGCTGTGAATATTAAATTCTGAATATTGAATAATAATTAATTAGCAGTGAAGTATAGGTGTCATTGGTCATGAGAACACAAGGACATGAGTTAATGCTCAGAGAAGCTGATAGGAACAATTTACCTCATTTGTGAGTTCATAGCTTTGCTCCAAACAAGCTTAAACAAGTTACTGTCCCTATTTTGTGTGTGATCCTGGATATTCAGAGGAGCTGCAGCATGAGCCATCATGCAACAAGTGTTAATAAAGCACAAGCAGTGATTGTGTCCCAGTGCTGCAGAAGGAGTGAGAGTGTGCAGCCTTTCCTGTATGGGGAAGGGAGCATGAGAAGAATGATAAAATTGGCTGCAGAGGAAGAGAGCGTTGCCAAAAAGCACCTCCATGATTTGAGTGTTTTAGAAAATCCAGATGTCCTTCCAGCTAAAATAGGTGACCACAGCAAATGGAGTTTGTAGAGGCAGCTCCCAAGTGCTTTCTGGAGCTGCAGTTCATGAAGAGTAAATGAAAAACTGCTGAGTGCTCAGACTCTGTACCAAACTTTTTATTGCTTGGTTTGGAAACCACAGATTTCCCTCTTTTTACTCTTCCCTTCCCTCGAATTAAGCTGTTTTGAATCACTGGCTATTTGTGACACCCAAACAAGACCACAGGCTTCTGTAAAGCTGCCCTTCAGTGAGGCTATGCCAGTGCTGCTCACTGAATTGGCAGCTTGCACCTTTTCCATAACTTGTTCATATTCAGCTCCCCCCAAACCTGGAAGCATTGATCAGTGGGCTGAGCCAACAAACTGAAGAGCAGCAGCTTCCCCCTTCAGTAATTCCAGATGTCCCATATGCAGAAATACACTTATCTGCAGTAGCTGGCTCTGCTGTGTGTGTTTTCACAGCCCATTGAAAATGCACATGGTAAAAGCAGCAAATTGTTAATGTGGATGAACTGATCATCAGCCTGGCCCTGAGGCAGTGATATCACTTTCATAATGTGCTACAGAAATAGATGTGGAGCTTTCCGGGAATATAATTCCTCTCCCTTCATTAACTGCACAGATTGGTTTGGAATTGTGGTCATCATATAGAAAATTTCATTTCCTTTGCAGCATTGTGTATTATCTTTATTGCCAGAAAAGAAAACTGACGTTCATCGCTCATCTCTGCTTCCTGAGACTGGGTGTACACAATGCTTAGAACACAGATTCAGCTCTTAAATCCATGTGGTGCCCAGGGGAGTCTCTAATGAGTGAGATCTGCTAAGAAATAAGGGCAAATTTGCAGCTTTCTTTCCTCCCTCCCAGGCTGAGAATGAGTGTGGGCAGCTGAAGGAGATGTGTGACCGACAGGCAGAGCAGCTGAGCAGAACCAGCCAGAAGCTGCAGGAGAAGACATCAGAGAATGAAGCAGATATCAAAAACCTGAAGGAGACCATTTTCGAGTTGGAGGACCAGGTGGAACAACATCGTGCTATAAAACTCCACAATAATCAGCTCATCAGTGACCTAGAAAGTAGGTGGAGCTGGAAAAAAGGATTTAAGTGAACTTATTGGTGGGGCTCAGTTATGGCTGCAGCAGGGAAGAGGAGGCCTGTCCTTTACAAATATTCCAGTTTGGGATATTCCCTTCTGTTCCTGCACAAAAGTATTATTTTAACACTTAGTGCTATAGATGGAATATTAGAGGCAACCTGCAAGCCTCATTCTTCAGTGAAGGAAGTACTGCCTGTTGCAGAAACTGTAGAAAGCTCTTTTAAAGAGCTTTTGGGGCAAAGCACTGGAGGAGCAGTAAAGTCGAGGTTGCTGTGGACAGGGAGCTGCCACCTGGTGGAACCAGTGGCTGTTCCACACCTCAGTGATCCCTCGGGATGTGTCTGCTGAGTAAGTGAATCCACGTGGGCTTCTGTAAATTTCAGTCTGGTTTAACACCTGAAAATAATGACATATTTTAGAGATGTTTGACTAACAAATCCACTGTTGGTTCCATTCCTGATCATTGACAATGTCTTAATTCAGTTTAGTCTATTTTAGTGGCATTACCAGAGGCAAAACCAAATCAGTTGCTCTGCTCTCCCATTCTCACTTTCACTGTTGCCCTTATGTGTTTAATAATCTTTTCACATTTTATATAATTCCTAGGTAAAGCAATGAAGCTGGAAGAACAAAAACAAGATACAGAGAGGCAGCTGAAGGCTCTGACTAAGCAGATGAAGGTAAGGTTTGTGCTCCAAGACGAAGCTAAGCTGAGCTTTTATTGCAATAGTGGATTTGAGAGAGGTATTGTGTTTTCCTAGAACAAGAGCAGAAATTCTTTCTGCACCCTTTAAGTCTTCATTCTCTTCACTTTGGATTTCTTGGCAATATTGGAATGGGAAACTTAGCGTGAATTTCTTTGGCAATATTTTTGGTACTATAAAGAGGCAAGTGTTTAGTTTGACCCAGAACCACCTTAAAATAGTGGGGAGATCTTGCTTGCTTGTGATCATTGCAGTAGAGATCAAGAACTGAGTGCTCAGCTCAAGTGTGGGTGCATTTTTACAGCAGTTTGGGGCTGTGATTGCTCTTTCCAGGAGGACACAGAGGAGTGGAGGCGTTTCCAGGCTGACCTGCAGACTGCAGTGGTCGTAGCCAATGACATTAAGTGTGAAGCTCAGCAGGAGCTCCGTGTGGTGAAGAGGAAGCTGCAGGAGGAGGAGGAGAAGAGTGCCAGGCTGCAGAAGGAGCTGGATGAAGTGAAGGGCAGCAGCAGGTTGGTTGTTTACCATTTGCCAAGGCCAAGGCTTGATCTGAGTGCCTGCTAACACGCATGCAAACAGTGCTTTGTCAGTAACTATTGGCTGGCTTGGATGTGCATCTTGTCTGTTTGTGTAACTCTTCTGGCAGATTTTGTTGTCTCTTATTCTAAGATGTTTCTGTTCTTTCTCTTTTTGGCAACCTAGTTCTGTCAGCTAAGCCACGAAGGTTTTAATCAGCAAATATTAAGTAGTAACAACTGCCAATATCCTCTGATAGCTTTGCTCTCAATATGGTGATGCCTTCATAACTCTCTGCAGCTGTATTAAACCATCTGTGGAAAGATTGGTTGGGTACAGATATTCCATGGGACGTCCAGAAGGGAACTTCTTAACCTGAGGGAAGTCAATGAAGAAAGACAAAGTAACAGGAGCAGTTGTCTGTTCATCAGAAATGTGTGTCAAATGAATTTTGCTCCTCTAGATTTTGCCATTTAATCTCTCTCCTGGTAAATTCATGGCCATTGGCAGAATGGCCACAGGAACAGGATGAATCTTGTCATTTCTTTCAGGTGAAGTAACAGTCCAGCTCTACATTGCACTTATTTGCTCACTGATTTCCATTCAGGAGTTTCCACAGCAGCTGTACAGTGGATGGGACTAAAAACATGGGAGAGCTTTTGTGTGGAGGTGTATGGATAGAATTCCTGGATTGAACAAACAGAAAAACTTCTTTTCAGAAAATAAAGGAATGTTTTTAGGCTCCAGTTTCATTAGCAGAGTCCCAAGTGGATGCAAAGAAAAGCTATTACAGACTGTGTGCTCAGACAAAATGATTACCAGACAGTACTTAAGGTTCTGGGCTCTGTTTCCATTCCTAATTTGTTCTTAATGAAATTTCTCTTGTTGAAAGCAGGGTTCTTATATGAGGGTGGGGATTCAAATTCTTACTGCTTCCCCTCTGTATTATTTTGGCTTTTAAGATGTATGTGGTAGTACTTAAAATGAATAGAAGATGACCTGCTAATTTGCAAACTAGAATATTTGTCTTCCATCTATAAGGAACATTATCAGCTCTTTGGTATAAGAAGCCTGAGCTGCAGATATTCCTGTTTAAATCAGAACCTCAGAATCCATACAGCTGAATTCCAGAAGAAAGTGTTCAGACATGCATTGAATGAAGTCAGTGTTGGCATTTGTGTCTCCCTCTGTGTCACACACACATGGATATGTCTGTCTCTGTCACATTGACTCTCTGTGTAGCTTACTTTGAGTTTTGCCTTGGTTATGGAGCCAGATCCTCTGTCTGCAGTGGGCAGTATTGATTCTCTTTCAAAGGCAGGTAATGAAACCAAGTTTTGCATCTGTCAGGATAATTAAATTGACTCTCAGAGTGTGCAGAGTGTTTGTACTGAGTGGTATGGGGAACATAATGAAGGTTGTGGAAGTCACTGTCTGAACAAACCAGTGAAGAGCAGCTAAACACTGGAATTTTAGGACTCTACTGACCTATGAAACAAGTTCCTGAAGTCACCAAAGCTCCTGCTGAGAGCCAGTTCTGCACTCCCAGATATTTTTGCATTCCTGAGGTCTCTGTCTTCCCCAGCACCTCGGCTTCTTTCACCCAGGAAGTTCTGGGGGTATTCTCCTCATCACTTTGTCAGCTTTTACAAATACCCCTGCTCAGAATCAGCAGTAGATTCTGGTACCTGTGGTGATTTTGATGTGTGCTCAGCACTGGTGGAAGCAGTTTGTAGCACGATACCTTAGCAGAGTTTATAAACTATTCCTCATGTTTGCTAATGCTGAGCAGCTGCACGCTCAGCTGAACTCTGACAGTCCCTAGTGAAAGTTTCCTGTCTGATTTTTAAGCTCTTATTGGAAAATGTACCTTCCAAAGAGCTTGCTACTCAAAGGTTTTTGGCAAAATCTCAGCCATCTCTTGAGGGTCATTAGACTCCACCTCATAAATTCATCTTGAAGCCAATTTATCTCCTACGACATCCTGCCATTTTAATGTTTGCCTGTGGCTGCCTGAGTTCCTGCCTCCAAGTTTGATTTCACCGTTACGTTCTTCTAATCAGACAAAAAGTCATTTTTGGTTTAGGAACAGCCAAAGAACTTGCAGAAAAAATCCTGATGAGGTCATCAGAGTTCATCTGAATGAAGGTAAGAGCCTCCCAAAGGTATCTTTAACACAGATTAAATGTCTAATTCTATGACTAAGAATGTTGGGGGGAGGTTGGACAAGCATCGACCAAATGGACTAAGGGAAAAAGGAGGTAACTTGTCCCAAATTAGTACTGGTTGAAACTACAGATTGATTAACCCGTGATTCAGGCAGTCCTCTATGATATTTTACATCCTAATTAATGTTGTTTCTCTGCAGTAAAATGCAGAAGCTTACAGTCCATTGTTGTGTAGCTGTGTCCTCACAGGTAGTGGAAATTGAAGTTAAATAGTCTCCGTCAAGACCAGACAGGATAAGATCCTGAGTAAAAGTTTCAAGGTCTTGCTTGGACTCTTTGGCTTCAAATTGTCATGATTATTTTGGCACTAAAGCATTATGTGCCTTGAACCAAGAACATGCAGGGAAGACAGTTGGGCCAGGAGTAGTACTTAGAGAAATTAAATCTGTAATTAAATGAGCGACTTCTTAGAGTAATAAAAAAATTAACCAGCTCTTCAAACGGAAGCCTAAACTGAAGATTGTGATGCATCCCACTAATTTGCTTCTGTTTTTCCTCCTAAAGTCTCAAATGCCACAGCATGGCAGTGTCCACATGCTTTTCTCCTGGAAATGAGCTTGTACTCTGTGTATTAAACCCCGCTGTCAGTCTGTATGTGCTGATGTGCTGCTCATTTGTGCCTGTGTTTGCAGCTGTTCTGTCTCCCAGAGGTTTCATAGTTCACTCTGCTCTCACAGCAAGCAAAGGGAGGATGGCAGAGCAGGGCCCTCAAAGCAGTGTTTGTTTGCTCAGTTTGCTCCTCAGAGCTGTTTGGTGGGGAGGTTGGGTTCATTAGGGAGTTCTCAGAGGGGTTTTTTACCCTGGATGAGGTTATTCCATCCCCTTTCATGCAAGGACCCTGAAACTCTGGCTGAGGTAGAGCAACTCAGCTGTCTGGATGTGCCCATGTGCCCCTTTTGAATGAATAGTCTGCCATGACCAGAGGAGAGGGAAGCCAGGAGCACTACTGTCCCTGTCCTACATCGATTCCCTGGCTTTGAATAATCAATTTCTTCCTATCTGAGCAACATCGATTTTTTTTTTAATTTTTTATTTGGTACTGCTGTTGCTCATCACGTCTCAAAGCCAAATGAGTGGAGTGTTAAGGCACTCCTTTAACTGCTCTAGCCTCACCACTGGCATTTCCCTTTCTCCCCTTTATTTAGAGATGATGTAAAATAGAGAGCTGTACCTCAAGGTGGGCATTGTATGGCTTTTCATAACCTCCCCAACTGCTGTCTGTCTCTCCACAGGTGCCTGATCTCTGCCAGCTAACACAGCCCTGAAAGGAGCAGCCAGGCCTGTGAGACACTGCAGGACTTGCCTTCAACTCCCAGCTGAAAAAAAGGGAAGTTTCAATTCAAGAAAACACCTCTGGTTTTTTTATTACCCTGCAAAACTCAAGTGTATTTGCAAAGTGTGAATGCTCAGGTCCACCTCTTCCCCATGGGCAAGAGCCTCTCTCTTTGTTTCAGAAGGCTTCTCTCTTCAGAAGACACCAGGAGGCAGAAGAAGTTCTGAATTATTCTAAAGCCATAAGAAGTAATCACAGAGATTTGGGGATCTGAAATAACAGAGCTTTTTTTTGGAGGGATGGGGCTATGTTCCTCTAAACAGGGATTCAAATATGCCATTTGAAGCTTAAGCAAAAATGAAACTGAATGTGTATGTCTGATTTGTAAGATTTAATGGGCATACACATGAATTCTCCATATAGTATTACCTGCCATGGTCTTTCTCCATGTGTCCAAATACGTGTAAGAGAACAGATGGTTGGTACAGACACACAAACTCGGGGCTGGGTCACTGAAATCCAGCAGCAAAACTGCGGAGAAACGTGGATTTACTCCCTCCCTCTCAGCTGCTGTGCCGGTTTCAGACCTTCACTCCTGCATTGACAAGGCACTCGCCACTGGGTGGCACGGCCGACCCGGTGCTGCCGGGAAGGGACAACCACGGAGCGTGTCCTGCTGTGACCTTCCCGGAGAAAGTTCCCTGCGAGGTTTGTCCTCCTGTGAGAACTGCAGATGGAGGGAACAGAAGGGAAAGAAATGAACATATCAAGCCCCTAGTAAACACCCTCTGAGAAAGGAGCCCTTCTCATGCCTTTAACTCAGGTGAAGTATTTGATGTTCAGGGAGAACTCGAAGTTCAGCTCTGCAACTGGAGACACCTGGAGAGAGCTTTTCCATGGATGCTGAGGAAAAACTCAGAGATCACCATCTCTGCCAGGAGATTCTCTCACTGTTTCTTCCAGGACTGGAATTCTGTGTTTTGGCTGTGGGATTTCTGTCCTTTTCTTCTGGATGTGAAGACCCAGCAAGGGCCTGGTCTGGGAGCAGGCTGAGCTAGTGGAGAATTCCACAGGATGTCCTGGCTTTGGCATGGCCCCCACCTTTGTGCCGTGCTCTTGGAGTGTTTGCCTATATGCACACTTGTGTTGCCTTCCTTTGCTGTGCTGGCAGCTGTTGAATGTTGGTTTTTATGTTTCAGAAATATACATTGAAGTGCCAAATAAATGTTTTAAGTGTTTGGAATTGTCTGCTGCCTGCTCTTGGCCTCTCTTCTATTCTGTGCATCGGTAGCTGTGTGTCTCTTCTTTGTGTGCCTTGGAGTTCAGGAGGAGTCACAATGACAGGAACTGTGTCAAAGACAAGATTGGGGAGTCATTATTGCTGAAAATATGGTCCTGTGGTCTTAGGCCTCCTGTAAGAGTCATCAGAGCAGTTCAGAAATTTTGCAAATATGAGAAGGCTGAGTTTGCCAAAAATCTATAGGTTAAGCCCAGAAAGACTTGCACTTTGCTGTCAGTCAGTTGTCCACATATTTCAAACCTAGAAAACAAGGAGACACAAAAATCTCACTGCATCTACTTCTCTCACCAGTGAATGAATGAAACTCTGCAGTGGTTTTGTGAAAGAGACTGCAAGTTTTAATTCCTTTGTGGCTCCAGTGCTCTGCTTCCTCCTGGAGCTGCTCCACTTCAGCCAGCTGCACGTGCAGCATTTATCTGTGTGAACCATTCATTCTTGTTTCCAGGAAAGCACACAGCAGTTGACATTTTGTTCAGATCCCTCATTTTTGTAGTCTTTTGGATGGCCTAAGCTGAATAAATTCTGTGCATAAGGAGGAGTCATTTTGGGTTTGAAGTTATGACTTGTCATTAATTTTTCTAATTTGTGCTCTGTATTGTCCTCCTGAATTAGCTACTGCAAGTTAAGCTCTTGCTCTTCTGCTTCTCTATTAAGAAGCCCATCTCTGTACACACACATGCATCCCTTTACCATACAGATTTTTCCTTTTAAAGTTGAAAAATGCTCACCAATTTCATCTCTCCATTGCTTGTTGGCTGGCATGTGTTGTTTTAGTTAAAGCAAGTGGGTCTCAGGACTGTTACTCTTACCTTTTATGCCAAGGTTTGCAGCATGGGAGGCCTCGGTTTTCTGTTGTGATTGTGTTTAATCAGGAGGTTGTTTCAGGCTGCCTATTACAAATATACAGCTGGAAGGTTACAGGAAGCATCCTGAAAAAAATCAGAACTGGTTGTAGCTCCAGCACTTGAGTCTCCATAATGACAGAATAATGGCACGTGAATTCTCAGGAGACTCCTCTGTGGCACAGGGCTGCTGTAGTTACTCTCTTTAACATGTTTGCATCCTTTTGCAGTCAAAGGCTACACTGAAAGTGTAATAGATTGCACTGGGTGGTTTGGGATCTTGAGGTAGAAATTTATCTTTCCCCCATACTTTGCTCTTTGAACTGTTGTGGTTTGTGCAACTCAGGTGCAGATGCTGTCACCTGCTGCTTTGTTGTTTATGCTTTATGAACCACAGAACAAAAAGTCAAGGCTGGAACTTAAAGCTAGCAAAACACTGACTCCCTCAGAGCCCAGTGAATCTTATCCAATCTGCCTTTCCTCCTTATTGGATTAAATGAGAATGGAACTGAAATGGCTTTTTCTCCAGCCATCTGCCTCTGCAGGCTCCCCTGGCACAAAAGGAGCTTCAGTGAATTAGCAAAGAAATAGCAAAAGTCTGCTTAAAGACAGCACCTCCTTAAGCTCTGCCAGAAATAGAAACTTGAGTCACTCTTATTCTCTTATTCACTGACACCCTTTAGCCTCTTTCATTTTCTGATGGTTAAAGGGAAGGGAAAAGGCTCTGACTTCTATTTTTAGCTCACAGAAGTTGTTCAACCCTGTAGGCACATGGAGTCCTCCAGCCACCTTATAAAATCATTTCTGGTTTTGTGTTCATGGAGCTCTTGGTGTGTATCAAACATTGTAAACACAGGGAGATGTGGTGATAACTCAGAACCTGCTGCTCAGCAGCTCCTGTGCAGCTTCTGAGCAGGTGAGCGAGGTACAAATAATCTCTTTTTACATGACTAGACTTTATTTGCTTGCATCTTTCCTAAACTAAAGCTAGGTAATCAATTGCATTCCCAAGTCTACCTGAGAAATACCAGGTAAGTCACTAAGCAGTATCATGTAAAATACTTGACCAGAAGCAACAGTTTCACTGTTTATTTGATTTTGAACACAGCTCTGGGCTTTCCTGTATGAATTCCTTTAAGTCCAGCACCTGATCTTGACTTCAAAATTTCTTTGCAAAGGAGTAAATGATCCTTCCTGTTAAAATATAAAACCTTTTCTCTTTGATTTGTCTATCTTTATTCCAGCCATTGGATTTTCACCTTCTGGTGTCCACTAGGATGAAACACTAAACAGTTTTATTCCCCATATAAATACTTAAGGGTTGTAATCAAGGGTTCATTTATTCAGCAGATGCCTTTGTTGATAAGTTGTAAGCGCTGAGTTTTTACTCTGAAGTGTACTTGCTTTTTGGTTACTTTCCTCACTCTAAACTGAGAGCCACAGTAGCCCCTTGGCACCTGTGCTGTATTTAAAGCCCATCTTCAGGTAATTGTTGGCTGTTACTCAAAAGTCTCCTCAAACTGCTTTTTTTTCTTTTTCCTATGAAAATCCTCCTTCCTATGTGAGGATTGGGAATGGGGATGAAATGGTTAAGAATGCAGAAAAATCTGTTAGACTCAGGGATTTAGTGTTTGCCGGGCACTGCAAGAAAAGAACCTGAATATTCTAAGAGCGAGTGGTCCAAGTTCTGGGCATTGCAGTAAAACCTGCACATTGCTGGATTTGCCTGAGTGCCTATGAAGACCTTTAATCTCTGCTTGCACTTCCTGTTGGCCCTGACTGTGATGTGGTTTGTGCTTTGCAGGCTGACAGCTGAAGAGGTGGATTCTCTGGAGTCAGACACAGCCAGCCGCTGGCAAGGGGTCTGCCTCAGCAGAGCATCTCCCACCCCTCCAGAATCTGCAGCCACTGTGAAGTCCCTGATAAAATCATTTGACTTGGGATGCTCAGGTATTTGATCATTGTGCTTTGCAGTAAAAATTTCTAGCAGTGAGCAGGATCTGCTTCTTGCTTCTGAATGGGTGTTTCCTGTCAGTGCTTGGTGCATAAATGTGGAATGTCACTACACAGCGGTTCCCTGATCTGCCAAGATAGTCATAGTTGGGTTTGAAATCCAGATGTTTCCATGTTTTTCCCTTGCAGGTAGCAGTGGACAAAACATCCCAGTTCACAAGGTGCCCAGGAGCCCTCTCAGTGGAATTCCAGTGAGGACAGCGCCAGCAGCTGCTGTTTCCCCAATGCAGGTACAAGGAGTTCTTCTGTCCTCGTAGATTCAAAAGAGGTGAACACAGTGCTGGCTCCAGAATCTGCTGACAGGGGGAAGGGGAAGCTCATCTGTTTGTTTGCTGTGGAACATCAAATGCTGTGGTCCTAACAAAAAGGATCAAAGTCAGTTTGTCTTGACTTCAACTTAGAGGTCTTGCTGGACGGATGTGAACCCTGTGGAATACGGTTCTGAACTTTTATCACCATGGACCAGAAAAGAGATTTCAGTTATTGGGAGTGAGGTACAAGAGACATCACCCTGAGCTAGGGAGCTGGCATGTGAGTTGGGAGCCCTGGGATTGAGGTTTCCAAGATGTGTGCTCCCACTTATCCAGTAAGGCCTGGGAACTTTGTATTAATGCCTGGTGGTGGGGTATTAATGTTAAAAAATGGTGCTGGGGCTGCAGAGACAAGAATCTTCCTGACATATGATTCAGGGTGTTGGGAACAGAGTCAGGGTTGGGAACAGACATCCTTGCTTTTGGTTTGTGACACTAAATCGTGTTTGGCAAGAGAAGAAATCGTACAAAGAGAAGTGAAGTCGTTCAGGAACCAATGTATTACGAGATAAAAATGTTGTCCCTTTGTCCTTTTATTTTTCACAATTATTTACCCAGCTCTAGGTCCAGCTGATACTCTGCTGAAAGGTTTCTGTGTCTCTCCACGTGCTTTGTGATCTTGAGATAACAGAAACAACTTCTTTCTGCTGACCTATTTCAGCATGGTGGCCACTGCTTCTTTAATTACCTTTTGCACCTTTGTTTCACAGAGACATTCTGTGTATAACAATGCCAAGCCAGCCAGCAAGGGCATTGCCAGACATGCAGATCTGTCAGACCTCCCTCTGGCAGGTAAGTTGTGGTAAATGTGCAGGTACTGCCTCCTTTTGGAAACTAAACTTGTTATTAACTGCTGGCCTCTGCCTGAGCCATTTCTCCTCTTCTCACATGGTCAAAGGAAACATGGAAAGTGCCTCCAGTGTCTTTGTTTTGCAGAGCTTATTAGTTTTGTTGTGCTTCTATTCCCATCTTGATCATAACTGAAAAATAGCTGATTTATTGTGGTTTGCCAACACAAACTCGTCTTCTTTATTCCAAAGAGTCCGTGGCACCTCTCTAATCCACACTGTGGAACTGGAGAGGGTTGGATTCTGTTCAACATGTATGTCTCTGGAACAAGCCCAAAGCACTGTCTTCTGAGGGTTTATTTGTTTTTAAATTGAGCTTCATTTGAACTACATCAAACATTTCAGATACCGATGTGACTGTTTTAGGAGCAGTCATATTTGGGCTCGAAATAGTTTGTTTTGAGAGTTCTCAAGAGATGAGTTTGTTTTCATTTCACACTTTGCTTTTGTTCTCTTGTCATTTAATATTCTTTTCTACCAGTGTTTGTTTCCCATTTTCTCTAGGGCTCTTTATTTTGATTATCTGGTCCTGAATGTAGTTGTTACACTGGAATCAAAGTTAGTAACAACAGATTCTTGAATTTTTAAGGACAGATGAAATATTATATTCCTGTAGTGAAACTGCAGGGTGGGACAAAAAAAAAAAAAGAAATCAGTTACAACTTCTTGATTGGTAGACTGGATTTTCTGCAATAGTTTGCTAACACAGGAGAGAAATTAGAGCCTGGCTAAGCAAGCAGAAGTGTCTGCTTCTGTCTAGGGGAATGGACAGGGTTTATTTACTTGTATCAGTTGGTTTCCAGGAAGTCTTGCATGAGTGTATAGATCCCAAACATTAACATAAGACCTTTTTAATCTCTACCAGTTTACTGTAGAGTGAAATAATCTATCAGCTGTGTAATATAATGCCAGTCTTTAACAATAAATATCCCACTCTGGGCCATGGATAATTTCTGTTATTACCTATAGACAGTTGTTTTGTGAAAATCTGTTAAAATCAACAGATATTTTATGAGCCATTGTATGGTAAAAATTTATGGTTGCTTATCTAACAAGTTCCTGTATTTACAGCTTCTCTTTGTACCTGGATTTAATTTAGTTCCAATAATCCATAGCAAAGGCTTACTCACTGTAAAGCTGTAATAACTCTGGTTCCAATCTAAATAATCCTAGAAGGCAGTTGATCCAAGCCCTATGCAAACAACACTGAATCAAAAATTATCCCCAAGGAAATTCAGAGTGAAGGAGTCTCCATAATCAAAATCTTGTGGCTGATTCCATCTGAGCAGTGTCACAGCAGGGTTCTGTGATGTCCCTGATATGACCCAAATGTTACATTTGGAGAGGAGCATGGATTACTTCACCCAGAGCTGGTCTTTGGCTGTGATCTTTGAGAGTCAGAGGTTTACTGGCTCCATCTGGACTTGCTAGCACCCAGAAATAAGTCAAAGGGAGCTGAAGCTGAGATAAGGAGGAATTCACACCTTGGTGATCTGGCATTAATTGATAATTATCATAGGGAGGTAACTGAAAAAGAGAAAAAGTTGTGTTGCACATTCAGTAATTCCTGATAACACAGTGTGCAGTCCTGGGTTGTTACATCACCTCATGTATTGATATGCAGTGATTATCTTTTGACTATATAACAATATCTATCATAAATACATTATATAAATATACATGATATGGGTAAGAAAAACACAGATGCATCTGCTGTGAACACATTGAGCCTTCCCAAGGCTGTGTCAGAGTGGGTGCCAGGCACCATGGAATAAGAGCCTTTCCCTGGGTTGTATTCAGGAGACCAGAGGCTTTCTTGGTACAGGTCTGCTAATGGCAGAAAATAAATCATTGTGCTAGGGCTGCTCAGTCATCTGGTGAAGATATCTGGTGCTCAGCTTTTGAACCTTTAAGACTGTAGATTTTGGTATTTCCCTTCATTCACCTGAGGCCCCTACCCCCCAGCAGGAGTATCAATCACAGGAAACCAGGCAGCCTGGACTGTTGAAATCATCAAAGCCATTCCTTGTTGTGGTCACCTCTAATCTGCTCAAGGTTTCCTAGCCCCATGTGTGTTCAATGAACAAATGAGTACATTTGTTTAGAATCAAAACAACAGACTACATATTGTGTGCTGGGGTGGCCAGGACAGTGATTAATCAAATTCCTCAGGCTGCAAACTGACAGCTTGTATTTTTTTTTTTACATTCCCACAGACCTTCTGAAGGGGAGAAATGAGGAGCTGAAACCAGACCATTATCTCCGCAAAAGCCCTTCCCTGGAATCCCTGAGCAAACCCCCCATGGCCTTCAGCAGCAGGATGCTTTCCTCTACCCCCAGCTGCCTGAAACCTCAGAGCAAACTCAGGTACCAGCCCAGTTTCCTGGGAAAAAACAGGGCAGACCAACAGCATTACCTGACACCAAGATAAATATTTTAATCTGGAGGACTCTGTCTCCAGAGCAGACTCTGCTCACCAGGCTTTGGGAGTTACCAGGCTCTGTCAGGTCCAGATCTGAAAATTCAGATCACAATTATCTGTAAGATGGGAAATGAGGATAGCAAGCTTTCAGGAGCCACAGAGTTGTACACAAGAATTCCATCATGTGGTCAACCCTCATTATCTTACTGTCATTTTGCATGTTGTGGTGAGCTAAAAACCAAAGGCTCTGAGGGCTGAAGGAAATTGGACACATAATTTTCTTCTCTCTTGAGAAAAAACATATATTTTTCTCTGATCTCCACCATTATTTCCACCAGTAGAAGCTGTAGAGTGGAGACAATGTGGGTGTTTTGATTGTTGGCCTTCAACTTCCTCAGCTTTCACATTTTTCATTTTATTCCAGAACTTGTTCTGCAGCAGCTCAACTGCATGTGAATTTGCTGTTACATATTCTCTAGGCAGTTTATTTCAATTTCATCCCCTAAATCCTAGTTTTCAGTATATAAAATAAAGATATTAATTGAAAATTGTATAAGTAAAGCTGACAAAAATAATAGCAAAATAATAGCACCATTGGATATCCACAGGTTCTGTATTTTCAGCTCTTTGTGTGCAGGGGCACCGCCTGAATTTGTCTTGTGTAAAGTACAGAATGCAAGCTCCAAAAGCTAATTCAGTTTGCTTTATGTTTGTGTTCTGTGCTGCCATTCTGCTTTGTCATACAGATATTATTATTTACACATTGGTAAAAAATAAAGGGCTTTCAAGTGTATTTATTGTCTTCTCCCTTCTTCCTTGCTTCAGTGTGGAGAGAAAGGACCCCCTGGCAGCCCTGGCTCGGGAGTATGGTGGTTCCAAGAGGAATGCTTTGTTGAAATGGTGCCAAAAGAAAACTGAAGGTTATCAGGTGAGAGATAGGTCCATTTTTACTTAGATCTGAAGAGTGATAATCATTTTCCTATAGGTATGCAGTATTCAAGGTCACTTCAAAGAAATATGAATATTACTCTAGGTAATATTCATATTGGTTTATGAATATTCATTCAAATTGATTCTGATTTTTGCATGTTTACTTTTATGGGGTGTTTCCATCCTCCTCCTTCAGATTTCCATAACACTGCAGTCCCCAATATTGCATTGTCATAAGTAATTTGTATATTTACTGCACCAAAGGTTGCTGGTGGTGAGAAAGAGAGTGTATATGTGCAGCAGCCTCAGTTTGGCATCAATTTTTGAAAGTATATTTTATATAGACTTCAGTGGGCAATTTGCAATTGTGTGAGTTTTTTCTTTAGTCCTGTCTGCAAAGCCAAAGAAATATTTCATTGTGTGGCCTTGACCAAATTAAATTTGCAGCTTGGTTTTAGAAAGACTGCCTGAGACTGAGACTGAGAGTGATTTTCAGTGTTAAACAGGGATAATGGTTTGGCCAGGTCTTGCATGGCCATTGCTGTGCTTACCTGGCTCCTGTTGGTGTGCAGCTGAGTTAAGCCTTTGGTTCTGCAAGGAAGGCACTTACACAGAATATTTCACCCTGTGACAGATGCCGGGTGTGCAGGAAAGCCTTGCTTTGGTATAATGTTGGGAGTTTTCCTTCTTAGGAATAATATTGTTTGTTACTTGGAGCAGAAGACAAAAGCAGTTATCACCACATGATGTGCACCCTGGAGCAAGTCTCTAATAAAATCAGACTCCATCTTTTAAAGTCAATAATAAAATATTTTTTTTTTCTCCCCAACCAGCTCTTTCTGAAGCATTAGCTGCAGGGTGCAGGAGTTTGGAGGAGAAGACAGTAGCTTTCCTTTCAGTTGTTTCTTAGCACTGGTGTGTTCATCTGCCTGGCAGCAATTTCCCTGGACAGGTGCTGGAGGCAGCTCTTGACTTTAGGCACAGCTTAGCAAGAGTAAAGTCAGGATTAGTGTTCAGCCTCCAGCTCTGTGATGCTGCCTCAGAGGCTGCAGTGCTGCCCCTGAAATCGTGTGTTCTGTGCTGTGGTGATTTATTTTCTGTCTTCTCTACTAAAATTCTCCTGAACTTGGATTTGAAAGTGTGTGGGAACATTCCCAGGCAGTCCTCAGAAAACAATTAATGAAATACAACTTTTCCAAGTCTAACTTCTGTTAAACCAGCAAACCCATCTCTCAAATAATGCTTTCTCCTGGCAGTGTTGCCCTTTACTGTTTGGAATGGCACCTGTGATGAGCTTTCTCCACTCCCTTAAACCAATCTAACTCTGATGAGTTCAGTGTTAAAAGTGTTCTCTGAGCATCAGCCTGTAGGTTTCTTTTCTGATTTACACCCAAGTTAGACTAAATTAATTTAGAAAAAAAAGGATATGGCTTTGCAAATACAGAGACCTGTGTGACATCTCAGGGTAGATAATAAAGTCAGAAGAACAGAAGCACAATCACAATATTGATTTCTGGGGAGAATTTTGCCTCTCTATCTTCACTGCTTTGTTTAGAGGGATTCTTCCTCAGCTTCTCATTCCCATTGCACTCTCTGCTGTGCATTCACTGACTTGTCATGAAGTTGCTTTTCCCAGACCCTTGCACTCCCATGATAAGGCTGATGTTAAGCTCCACAGGGAATTTTTATCATTCTTGAGTGCAAGAAATGGAGTAAAGAACGTCATCCCCCTTCCTGCCTCCACTGCAAGGGTGGAATGAGGTAATGCACTCCACAGAGCAGAACCTTGGTGACGTGCATGAGTTCTTTTCCAGAGATAACAGCCCTGTCTGTGAGGCATCATCTGGGCAAATTCCAGGATAATCTGTCATGTAATTCCTCACACGAAGCCCAGAACCAGGGAGAAGTTTGGATGCAAACTTCTTTTCAGCCCTGTGAATAAAAAACTTGCTGCTTGGCTGCCTAACTTCCACTTTTGGTGGCAAAATGTGTGATAGCAGTTCCTCATCTGAGCTGAGTGGGGAAGAGAGGGGGATTTCTTTCTGTTTAAATTCTGATTTCATTAAGTATGAGCAAAATGGATTAGAAGAACTGATACTCTCAGTAGAAGCTCTTCCCCATGTCCCAGATTCCCTGAGGAAAGCTGGGTGAGTGACCTAGGAGGGTATTTGGGGATGAGACCTAGGGACCAGCACACAAGACTCCACTTTTAAAATGGTTTAATTCATACAAAACTTATGCTGTAGATAGAAATTTTCATCCTGCTCCTGGCAAATGTAGAATCAGTTAGTTTAATTTGGTTTAAGATCAAGTCCCACCATAAACTATCCTTGCATGGACTACAGTGGGAACATTCCCTGGCTTTGAACTTCAGCATGTCCCCCAGGAGGCAATCTCATAAAACAAACCAGGGACACTGGGGTGAGTTGGGAGAAGTGCAACACAAATTAGTAGTGGCTGGGAGGGTTTTGTTTGCTTTTTAAGAAAAGGAATTGCATGAGTTTACAGTAACTGAGGGGAAACATGAAAGCATCAATGTTTACGTAATTGGCTGTGTCAATTCTAAGTTCCTTATTTAAACAGTGATTTGATATCAGAAAGATATGCATACTAAGGAGAAAGAGTATTGAGAACATGAAAACAGAATCACTAGAGTGAAAATGAAGTGGAAATTGTTTAATGGCTAGGAGAAAAGAATATGAAAGTGGGATTGCATAAACTAGGGCATGATTGATCATATTATTTCAGTTGTCATGTTTTGGTGCCAGATGAATGTTATCTGGCCCTTGATTCTGAATAACTGTGCAGGGGAGGTGCTAAAATGTCTCATTAGTGACACAAATTTTGGTGAAATCAGGCTTTGGGCTCAATGTCTTTGTGCAAACCTTCCTGGTGGAAAATCTCCCCCTTAAAAAACTAATCTGATGTATGATTCCCTATCAGAATTTTGCACTGGCACAGGCTCCCTTCTGCCAGCCATACACAGGCTGTTCCTTCTACCTCTCTGGGTTCCTTGACATCATGGTGTGTAATGCAGGGCCATGAGCTGACCAGGCTTGAAAAATGCTTTTGTGGCTCTGAAACTCATTTTCCACAAGTCCTTTAAACCACAAAGCCTGCTGAGAGTAAGCTATTTGTGTTAAAACAGGGGTTTTTTCTCTGTTGTCTTGTGGGTTTTTCTCATCTATATAAAAAGATGATGCATCCTAGCAGCAGTGAGTTGGGTGCCTCTTTTCTAAACAAGCTCAGTTCCTGTGAGCTGGAACTCCTGGAAGCTGCTGAGAGTCATTCTTGTTGCATTATCACCTTCCATAATCGTGTCATTAGTGACTGTGGTGTCATTTGAGTGCCCTGATTCTCTTTGCTCTCTGTGGAGACCATTTGTCAAGGGGCCAAACCTCTCTAGATTAAAGTCTATTGCTATTCACAGATGTATTGTGGAAACACAGAACTTTAAGAGGCACTTAACCCATGATTATTAGAATTGAGGATTATTGTTTCTGCCACACACACTCTCTCCAGAGAGGAGGAATTGCTGCCATGTTAATGAATATGGTTTGCTTAAAAGAACTATATTCATGCTCTTTTCAACCACTACACACCCTTCCTGTGGCACAGAGGAAAAGAGGATCTGAGACTGGCTCTCCTCCCTTGCATGTTCTTGGTGATTCTTTTGTTGAAGGTTATGTTTGGTTTAACAGGACCTGTTTGGAATCCACCACTTGTTGAAGATCCATCATCTCTGACAGGAAAGCTGTGGGGTTGTTTTAAGCAGAAGAGTGCTAAATAGGAGCAGACAAGGAATGTCCTAGAACTGATAAAGGGAAATGGCAGCTCTGCCTCTGAAAATATTTGTATTCTATGTGTTCTTGATCAAGCCATTGCATGGTATCACCTCCCTGACTATGGCAGTGCCAGTGCACCAGCTGTGGATCAAGGCAGCTCTTCATGGAGCAGAGATACAAAAGCTTAGGGAGGAAAATTAAGCTGTTGCAGTATTTGCTGTTTGTCAAGTAATTACAGCAAGAGACTGCTCGACTGGTGGTTTGGCAGTGGGTGTAATATAAAGCTCTTTATCCTTTTGTGTTCAGTTTAAACTCAGACTAATACCAGCTTTTTGTTTACGAATTTGTGGCTTTCTTTTTCTCACAGGAATCCACATTCCTTTTCTTTCTGTGCTGGGCAGTATTTCCTGCAAGTCCTCCCTGTTCTCAAGCCCTCTCCCATGCTGTTAGCCCTTGCTTTTTCTGATGCTTTTTTGCCTGCTTTGCTGGCTGGATGAGATCCAGCACGGATTAAGTGTGACCCAGAGATGAACAAAGATGGAAATAACATATTCCCTTTGGTCAGGTGCTCATGGGACCCTTTGGGAGATGGATTCTGCTGGGACACACAGCCAGGATGGCAGTTTTTGGGCTGCTGATGCATCGAGCAGGTGCATTCCTGAGGCTGCAGTTTGTGAGGACCTGGTTTATAGGAGATCCCAAAGCTCCTTCATGGCCAGTTGTACTTTAACACATCCATGTTTGAAGGTTTCTTCTTTATTCTGGAAAATAAGGGTTATAATTAGAAACAAGAAGTCAAGTTATTTCTTTGTATGTCATTAGTGTGAGAAGTTGACATTCTCTGTCTATTTAAGCTTTAATCTTTTCTAACTGTCAGCTGAGCTCTTTGCCTCACAGGCATCAGTTTGGACTGCAGAGAGTGAACAGAGCTGTGTAAATAATATAAATAT
>VZRX01018650.1:99313-115228 GCA_013398075.1 Notiomystis cincta | reverse complement strand
TTTTTTTTTTTAATTTTACTTGAATATTCATAGAAACAAACCATACTGGGCACTTTGGTCCTTTAACAGCTGTGCTCCCTGATGTGCTTCCAGATCCCAGTCTCTGAACATTCCCAGTGCATGGAGAGCACTTGAGAGCTTGGAGAGAATGAAGTGTTCTCACTGCTGAGTGACACTGCAGGAGTGCTGAGGGCAGGCACTGGGGTAGCAGTGACCACAGGATGTGCTGTGGCCACACCACAGCAAATCTTTCCCCCCTTCCTGGGGAATGCTGCAACTCTGAATCCCTTCTCCATTTTCCCATTTCTCCCTGCACTCATTCTGATGGGGCATCTTCCTCCTGAGTGGTGCCATCCTTTCTGGGGGTCTGGTGAGAAGCCACGTGCAGTTTTTCAGAGCTCAGGGTGGGAGTTCTGCTGTGAGAACACTGAGACACAGAAATCACCCTCCTGCAACTTGGATTTGTGCATCAAAACCAGCATGGACACAAATAGCTCCCATATATTATATATTCAGGGACTGTGTGTTGAGGAATAGGGAGAGAGGTGTGGCAGCACAACTGAGACGGGTCCAGCTGCCAAAGTAATCAAGAGAAGGGAATAGTTTCCGAGGTGTTCATTCCCTAAATTGTTTTCTTTTTTATTTTTTTTTAAATGGCTTCAGGGGAGCCAGAGATCTTCCGAGAAACCAGAGTTGTCTCTATTTTGACTTAATTCCTCTTGGTGTGGCGTAGTGGGGAGGTACTACAAATAAAGCTGCAGTGTAGCAAAACACAGATCACTTTTCATTTACCATGTCCTTATATCCCAAACTGAAATGTATCTAACACAGAAGCCAAGATGAAGTGCCAGGGAGAGGGGTTTATACTGTGTATGAAATGGAAATGCATTTGTTTAGAGGGAAAAAAATCACCAAAATTCATTGATTCCTGTTAGATGTAAAAATGGAACTAAGTGGGCTTGAGTATGCCTGGGTATTTTTTGTTGTGCTGTGAACTGAGCAGTTGAGCTGAACCTTTTAATGTTCGATTTGGGTTTGCATTTAGGACAAAAATTCAGATTTGAGTTCGTTTTGGCTGTTGATTGTGGCAAACCACTTTGCAGCAGATTTCATCTGTGGTTCAAATATGGTCAGCAGAACCCCATCCTTGAACTTTTGCTTGTTTGTAAGACTTAAATCCAAAAGTTACTGAGGATGGCTGGCTGGACAATGCTGTTGGGGAGGTGAGGATTTTTGGACCTAGCTCTGATTTTTCTAGACATTAGCACTTCTTATCTGTAGATATTGTGATTTGGGAAGAGGAGAAGAGTTTTAGGTGTATTTAAAATTACAAAGGTAAGTAAATTATTAAACTGGTGCTGGGATAATGAAATACTGTGTGAAGGAGCAGTTTTGTATCTCACATGCCTCATAACAGCATCCTGAAAATGAGGATAGATACAACGTTCCCACACAAACAAGCCCTGCCTTTTTGTCTAGTCCTGTTGCTTAACTAAGGCTCTGTTTGTTCCTGTTTCCATGGCCATTGGCAGAGGGGAGGAACAACCTCCATTTTCCATTTCTATCCTACAGTATAAAATGAGAATATTGGCATTTGATGATAGGCTATTTGCTGATAAAACATATTTGCCTCAGTAAAAACACTTCTGTAACTTGGCAGTCAGTCCTTTCCCACTAACTGCAGATTGATGAATAGAAAGGGATTTGTTTGTCTGAAACTTCAAGAAAGCAGAATAATCCACCTTCAGCAACACACAAAGTTGGACTTCCATGGTGCAACTTTATGGAAGAGGCAATGCCAAGGCAGCTGTCAGAGCAAAAATGTTTTTTTTTTCTTGTGATGATGTTCACCCAGTGCCTCATTATCTCCACTGACAGATGTTAATAGAGCCCAGTACAATGTGGTGGGGATGTCAGCTGCTTTCTGAGCCCATTAGAGTTGTAGATTTATTACAGCCAAAGTATTTTAACCTGAAATAATCTCTACTGCTTCAATTTGTGTCACTTTTGGTTATGGACATGTATTACTAATTTGAAATCCTGTCTGACTGGACCAAGTCCAGGTTGGAGAACTAATCAGTGAGGCATCAGAAGCAAGGAGCACGTGCTGAAATAATTCCTGTCTGGCTTTTAGTGTGTCTGCATTGGCTGTGGTATGAGAGGTGCAGTTAAGGCCTTTTCTTTGGAGGAGTCTCAAAAGAAACCAGGAAATAGCTAAATAAAGAAAAGGCAGGGGCAGGGAGTGTGAAGTGAAGCTGAGCACACAGGAAGATGTGGCTGAGAAGGGTTGGAGGTGACTCCACACCTGCTGGAGTGTGGGAGATGGTGCAGCTCCATCGTGTCCCGGAGCCTCCCTGCTCCAGCAGCTTCTGCTCTGTTCACTCTCTTCAGTTCTCTGTTTTGTTTTTAACTGCTTCTTGGAACTACAGCTGCTCCTACAGCAGCCATGGGAATTCCTGCCTGTGCTGCTATGGCCAGGCAGTGCAAACAGGAGCACCAGAAAGGTCACCTTGTTCACAGGAGCACAACTGGGCTACAGGCCTGGTTTAGCTGCAGCTGTGCCCATGGGAGCATCCCAGGGAAGAACCCCCAGTGCACTCTGTGTCCCCACAGTTCTTGTATTTTAAAGGAGTTCTCTGCAGATGGGCTGGCTTTAAAATACCATTTTCTGTTTCTGTAGTCACTGTAACCCCCATGGTTCAGCTGTTATGAGCAGGGAAACTGGGCTTGCTCTGTGCACCTGAGAGCAGCCTTATAGTAAGAGATGTGGCTGGCAAAGAGCAGTCCAAATGCCTAGAAACAAGGGAAGGAAGGTCTTTTTTGTCCATATAAACTCCCAACTCTAATAGACTATTTCTTTCCAAATTTTTCTTCTTCACCTCCCACCTTTTGGAGCTGGCAGTGGTGGGAGTGTCACTACAGATATTTCTAGCTCAGCTCTGGGATTTTTGTTCCATGGCTGCATTAAAAAAACCTGTTGTTTGGAGATTTTTTTGTTGTGTAGCAGTGTTCAAGGATGGCTCATGTTTTCTCTTGCAGAATATTGATATTACCAACTTCAGCAGCAGCTGGAGTGATGGGCTGGCCTTCTGTGCTCTCCTGCACACGTATTTGCCTGCACATATTCCTTACCAGGAGCTCAACAGCCAGGACAAAGTAAGTTGTGTTGTACATTTGCAGAATTCACAGTGGACAGAATGGATGAAAAGGGGAAGGAAACCAACAGTGAACTCCCAGAGAGAAATGCACTCTGCTGGGTGAAGAGTCAGTGACAAGTTGTCGAGTCCAGCAAGTGCTGCAAATAAAAACAAAGACAATACCTATTACAGTAAGAATTATGTTAGGTACAGGAATGCCTTATATTAGTTAAAACTTCTGCAGAAACCTTTCACTTATAGTAAAGACAGTACTTCAGTGGGTTTTTTTTCCAGTTGTAACCAATTTCAAAACAAAAACAGAGGGTGTCACTCGACTAGATGAGCTACTCAGAGACAACTTGTGAGTGTGCCTTACTAATCCAAAAAAGAGTCTGTATGCAAGTTTGGAATCCTTAGTTTTCAAATACACCTGCTCATTTAAACTTGCTGATTAACCAGATGCAAGGAAAGGTTCAGGAATAGTGGTTTGGTGTTAATCCTTTTGGACTTTTATTTTTACAGAAGAGAAATCTGCTGTTGGCATTTCAAGCTGCTGAAAGTGTGGGCATCAAACCCAGTCTGGTGAGTAACCTTTTAGCAAGGGAACATTTGCTGCAAACACCATTCCAACACCTTTCCTTGTTGCCATGTGGCCAGTCAGTGACCTTGCCCTCAAAGTCAGTCAGTGGGGAAGGCTGCACCACCATGAGGAAGTTCATAGTGTTAGGAGAACTTCCAGAAAGTATTTGTAGAATCACAGAATAAATATAATTCAAAGGAACTGCTGAGGGTCATCCAGTATTAAAATGAGGGTATGGATTATGTCCTTCTCTTGGATGCCAGCTCCAGATTATTCAGAGTTTTATGGACAGGCTTGCCTGTTACACTGTTTTGTTTCCTTTTGTTTTAGTGCTTTAAGAAACAGAAAGATAATTTGTTTGTTAAACTGTTGAAAAGCCTTTTCCAAAATTAACTGTATGACAAGGGAGAGTGAAGTTTAATATGAAGGGAAATTCATGAGCCAGAAGCAAAGAAGCATCAATTTAAATGAAGTTATATAGAGAACTGATCTTTGACTGCAGACAGAAGAAATCTTTCAGATCGTAGAATGCATTAACAAATTTCAGAATTGCCCTTGGCCAGTGGATCATTCCAATGGCCCTTTGGGGTGGCTTTGAGGGGCTCTGGGGTGGAAGCAGGAGTGTTCAGAGGGCTGAGCTGGCCCGGGGAGCCGTGGAGGGGCTGCCTGAGCGTGGTGCTGTGTACCGCAGGAGCTCAGCGAGATGATGTACACGGACCGGCCCGACTGGCAGAGCGTGATGCAGTACGTGGCCCAGATTTACAAGTACTTTGAGACCTGAGCTGCAGAGCAAGAGGTGGACAGAAGTGGGGAAGAGAACAAAGAATGCTACAGATGCACTTGATCACTTTAAAAACCCGCTTGCT
Source organism: Notiomystis cincta (assembly GCA_013398075.1). NCBI lineage: Eukaryota > Metazoa > Chordata > Aves > Passeriformes > Notiomystidae > Notiomystis > Notiomystis cincta. Next base: position 110,645 of record VZRX01018650.1, on the reverse strand, counting down.
CCTCTTCCACGACCAACCTAAGCTCTTATAGCGTGAAAGGAAGCTCGTCCGTAGTTTTGATTCCATCTGGGACTGCAACCAAATAATTCCCTGTTGTCCATCTTTGCAAACCAAATCCATTGGTAAGTTTACTCCCACGTGGAAATTGCAAAGTGTTTTCAAGCACACATGGGATATTTCTGAAGAGGATCCCTTGGGCTTACAACATCTGCCTTGACAGGAGACCTGCTACACAATGAAGTTCTAATGTGGACAATGCTGGCACTCAAGGGAGGCTGGGAGATTAATATTAATACAAAAGCTCACAAAAATGCTCTTCTTGCCAAAACATGCTTAACTCATCCCAAGTACATGTTGTTTTCTTGCCTCCATGTGTTTTATAAAAACACCATGACAGATGCACTTAAGTTGTACAACCTTAACCTGAGTTACTCTCACACATCTCACCCAATAACTGCACTAATTTACTCGTAGCATAACCAGCAGGATGGTAACAGGATCATTTGTAACTCAGAAACCACCCTCTGTTCATCACCAGTTAGTGAAATAACTCTTAAAGATCCTGTTAGGTGCTGGGACTTCATTTCATCTCAAACAGAAGTAATCTCTGTGAGGAAAAATAGGTTTATTACTCCAAGTTCATTACTTGATTACTCTGGGAAGCCAGAGCTCAGTTTCCCGGCTGACTGTGCAGGCACAGTTATCACAGGAACATTGCAAATGCAATTTAATAGCTTTAGTTTGGAAGGTGCCAGTAATCAGGTGAGCAATACAGTGACATCTCATATTTTTTGTGGATGGAATGGAGTAACTTCTTCCTTCTGTGTTGCTCCTGTCTAGTCAGCACAGCTATGTCATTGCTGCCTCGAGGCAGGAATGCAGAGACAGCCTGTGCCATGAAATACAGCCCACAGGGCACTGGCACATGCTTGGAAATGATGTTATGCTGTAAAGGCACACAGTCATATATCAGCAGAGTGAAAGGTGCAACTTCACTGCACAAATTACAAACAGTGTAACTGGAACTCATCTCTGTGCCACAGAAATCAGGCGCCAGAGAGTGGCTTCCCACCTCAGTAATGCTGTTAGGAAACTGTCTGACACTGTTAAATGTCCATTATTCTGTTTCTCTCATTTCACCTGATGAAGTTAACTTTTGTGTTTGTCTCCAAGGATGGCAGGATCCAGCAGGCTGCTGGATTTGTTCTAGGAGCAGGTCTGGGAGAGCATGTAAAGGCTGCCTGGCTGCTTTAGGTCATGCTGGTAGGAGAAAGTTGGTGTTTAGTCCCTGGACATTAATCCTAGGGAGTTAGAGGTCATTTCTCTCTTACAGAAAGTACTAGTGCTCACTGCTCCTACCTCCTGGAAAAAAAGGCTCATGAAATGGAAACAAGAGATTTCACAGAACAAAATCGGTTTCAGGCTTTCAAGGGCTTTGCAGGTGGCTGATCTCAGCCTCTGGCTTCCCCACAGTGCTTTGTTGTGTGATTTTATTTTACTTTGTAATGCTATTTAATTAATAAACAACGTATTTCAGGCTTGGTGTTCTCACAGCAAAATGCAGAATTCAGGAATAGATGGTAGAGCCCAGGGCCAGGGAGTGCACTGAACAGAAAGGACACTGGAGGAGGAGAAAATCATCACTTGCTCTTGGTTTTAGTCTGAAATTTATTCTAATCCATTGCCTCTGGGGAAGTCCAATTCCAGTCTTTGGAGAGGCTGTGTGATAAAAATGGACAGGGGAGTGCACTGCCAGTGCCCCTGCACTCTGGGTGTCATCCTGGACTGGGAGGCAGCAGCAGTTGCTTGCAGGGGAGTCCTTTCTAGGTGGAATTCACTCTCCAGGATTTCTCAGCACACTCTGCTGCCCACAGAGAACCCAGGAGGGGTTGTTCTCTGTGTTCTCAGTGCAGGATCAGATGGAAGAGGAAGACTCTGCCGAACAGAGTTCCTTGAGGCACTGACTCTGCAGTGCCCCATTGCCTCGTGGGTGCAGCAGCTCTTTTCTCTGGAGGTGTCCCTTGGCAGGGATCCCAACCCTCTCCAACGGGCTGCAGTTCAAAGCTGTAGTGAAGTCAGCACAGAAAATTCCATATTCCTCAGTGGGCTTGGATTGGGCACTCTCAGGGATGAGAAAAACACTTCTAATTCCCAGTGCCTGGTAAACATCTCAAAGCAGAGTAAATGATGTAAAGAGAAAGGGAATCTTAACCCTGTGCTCACTGGGAGGGTGTCCAGTGGCTGTGTTACCTCCTGTGTCAGCATCCTCTGCTCCAAGGGCTCTTTGACCCTGCTCTGTCTCTCCAAGGCTCTCTTTACCCTTGCAGACCCTTCTCTGGCATCCAGCAGCTTTTTTTTCCCCAAATGATTTGTGCAAAGCAATGTTTCTGTCATTTCTTTGCAGCTTGCTCTCCCATGCCCCCAAACACTAATTCTACCCAATTCTAGTGGTGTATTCCTAAATCTTTTACTTAGCTAGGAGTTAGAACACAGAGTGGTTGTAGGGAAAAAGATACTTTGTTTTATGTTTTCTTCGATGTTACTGTTCTGTCCTCAAACCTGCAAAACATCTCATTTTGATACTTGGAGAGATGGTTTTCCAGATTAGATGTGAAATTAAGGATACTGTTTATCTGTTTATGTAACTGTTATAATATTGTGGGAGGTTTCTTCCTTTTTAACCTTTCACAGTTACATTTCTAGACCTGGATTTTCACAAGTTTGCTGTTGTTTTATCACGCTGCCTTAAAACTTCAATATGAATTTAAATTTATCCTACACAAGATGCTGCACACTGGCCTGGTTTTCAGAGACTCTGCAGGCCCTTGTAAGACATCTCAGATTGGAGCTGCAAAATTAAAGTTCAAGCTGCCTTCAAAGTTAGGGAATTTAATTAAAGTTAAGCAAGAGGGTTCTCAGAAGTTCTGAGAATTCCCTGAAAACGTCCTGGATGTGATGATGTGACGTGGATGGTGTTCAGCAGCACGGATACTGTGAGTGTGCCTAAACTGCCTAAATCCTGTCTGGCTTTGCCTCTTAGGAGCAATGGATCTCTCACTGCTGTGCAGGCAGGTAAATCTCTTCCCTTGCTCCCTGAATTGTCACTCACAGGCACCACCTGCAGCTCTGGGTGTACCTGGGGGGGCTGCAGGGAACCAGAGAGCTGTTTTGGGACGAGCACGTGAGAAGAATGGATGGAAGGGGGTTCAGTGACGTTACACGGAGGGATTTGGCAGCAGGGATTGTTGTGCTGTGGTGTCAGAGAGGAAAGGAGATTCCAGTGGAATTTCAGGGGAGACAAAGAATGTACAAATTGTTTCATGGCTTGGGAAGGTACAGAGGTGTGAGGAGGGAGCCCAGAGTCAGCCCTGGGAGAAGGTTTTCTAGAAGGGCTGTTTCAGAAAGGTCCTGGTGAGACTGAGGGGGAGAGGGACAGGGGACAGACACACCTGGGGCTCTGTGACAGCAAAGGACATCAGAGAGTCTGTGTGGACATTCCTCCTTGGAGTGCAGCCTGGGGGGTCTCAGAAGATGAGGAGGGGGCGCAGCACAGAGTTTGCTGCCTTTGCCAGGCTCCCTCTCCTCTGCCCGTGGCAGTTGTGGCAACGTGAAGGGGACAAAGACTTCTGGTTCTTCCTGCACTGCAGCAAGGCAGCCGTGCTAAGCAGAGGGATTTGGGGCTTATGCAGGGTCCCTTTGAGTTGTGGCAGTTTTCTCTTTGTGATTTGAAGTTGGTTTTTGCAGGTTTTCTCTCTTGTTCTGTACAACGAGTTCCGTGCAGGTGTTCTGGCCGAACCGAGTGCAGGCAGGCACAGTGATTGCTTCTTCCCAGTTTGATTCCTGACCTGGAACTCTTGGAAAATCCACCTTTTTGCTTCCCTGACTTCCCCCCTTCCTTGGCAATGACCACACGAGCCTGGGCTGGTTGGTTTGTTCATCCCTCCCTCGTCCTGCTGTGCTGGGGGTCCCAGCAGCAAGGACCTGACTGGGCCGGCTCTTAGCAAAGCTGAGCCTTGTGCATCTGATCACAGGCAGGGTGTGTATGGGATGAGATTATGCATTTTCCTCTCACAAGAGGGCTTTTGCCTAAAAAGACTCAGGGCATGGAGCATTAAGACATTTTTAAACCCAGCAATAAGTTCTACTATGCTCAGCTGTGTTGGTTTGTACCAACCCCAGTGCCATCGACGCTCGCTCACCGACACGGTGCAGAACCAGCTTCTCACTGAACTGCAAGGAACTCTCTTTTCTCAGCTGATGGTCTCTCCATTTTTGACTTGCACGTGTGCCAAGTCCCATTGGGCAGTGCTGGACACAATGTTTTTATTGACTGTTGGTCCAGGCTTGAGTTTGTCATATGGGATGGTCACCTCTGACAGTTTTAGCTTTCCCTGTTGGGTACAGATGTTACATCGTAATCTAATTTATACAAAGAGCACATTAGAATGTACATACTAAGCATTGCAGATTTGGACATGCTAATATTTAAATATTAACATTATTAAAAATGTATGATGCAAAAATCTGTGTAATATTTCTAATAAATCTTTTTCTGTTTCTGAGGTTTGTTGAAATGTTTCAGTTACTTACAAACAACACAAAATCCAAAGTATCTCCCATCTCTGGAAGTGCTCAAGGCTGGTTTGGATGGGGCTCTGAGCAATCAGGTCTAGTGGAAGGTGAGATGAGTTACAGCTCCCAGAGTTCAGGGTGCCTGGCAGGCAGGGACACAACACTGCAGAGGGTGAGCAGTGTGAGCACAGAGCCTGTTCCTGCCACCATCCCCTCTGCCCACTGAGCTTTCAAAGGTGCTGAGATCAAATTCCAGAGGCTGCTTTTGTCTCACCAAGGTGGTGGCAGCAATACCAGAGCAATCAGACTGCTGAGCCAGCAAAGAAAACCAGATGATAAAAGAAATGGGCATTTTAAACCCTTCAAACCTCTCAGGTGTGTTTGTGTCCAGCTGGGCAGGTGAAACCTTGTGGGAAAAGTTGTCATTTCCATAACCCAAACTACTTTGCCTTTCCCCACCTAAGTATTGTGTTTCAGCCCTGGATTTTTAGTGCTGGGCATTAAATGATGTTCCCAGGCTTTGATTCATTTGTGGGGAAAGCTGGAATCTCTGTGGAGATGGCCAGTGAGTGATGTCCACAGACAGGTTTGGTTCAGCAGGAGACTGAAAATGAAAGCTGAGGTTGGTATTTTCCCAGGATGGTTTGTGGGTGGTTGTGGGTGGGGTGAGGTGACAAAATCCAGGGCTGCTTTGTGGCTCTGTGTGCTCTTAGTGCCAAGGGACTCCTGGTGCTTGGAGAACGTGGATTGGCATGGAAAGAGGAATTCCCTTCCTGACTGGTGCAAGGTGGAAGCCCGAGCAGATGGAAGAGAAGCATAAGCAATGTGAGTAGAATAAAGAGTCTTTCCAGATGGGCTGCAAAGGTCAGAAGCAGGTGGCTGAAGCCTCTCAGAGTTGTTCAGAGTTTGCTCCTGGACTGGAGCAGGACTCTGGAGTAAATGTCACCCCGGAGAGTCAGATGCTGGGGCAGCCACTGCTTTTATTGAGCACAACAGGAAGAAAATGAAGCTGTAAAATGCCAGCGTGGGTAAACATTATTCACATACCCAGAAAATGAACTGCTGTCCCCTCTTAAGTACACAGCAGTGACCGAGGCTTCATCCCCACCCCCTCGGCAAGGGTTTAAGCTGGTTAAAGAGAAAGTAACAAGATTAAGAGAATTAACGTGGGAGCAAGTGCCTTTATAACCTGCTCCACACCGACAGCTGCTCACCCGTGCAAAGGTCTGTGCTGCCACTTCTCTCGGCTTAAAAAAAAAGGAATTGATAGCAGTTCAAACCTTTGTTCCACCTTGGTGTGCTGTAACTTTTGCCTCCTCTCAGCTCATCCTTTCTCTCGCAGGAAGCCACTCCCAGGCTCTAATCGTGGAGACAAAGGAACTCCCCAGGTGAGCCATTCATCAGGACATTCCCAACATTCTCCCATCAGGGTCAAGCTCCTGGGAAGTGAGGCTGCAACCCTGGCTCTGCTTGGGGGTTTTTTCAGCTATAAAACATTCTTTTCCTTGCCCAAATTTGAACTACAGCCAGGGCAGGTCCAGTGAAAGCAGTGAGTGAAAGCGTTCAGCCCCGGCAACCTGAATGTGTCTGAATAAAAATAATTCATTAATAAATAACAATCTCTGCTCAGCTCACCCTGGAGAGCAGTTGCACTGGCAAGGCCCTGGAGAGCCCTTCTGGGAAGGGAGAGCTCTGTCTGAGGCTTGCAGAGGGGATGATGATGATAATAATAATTAATATGCCAGGGGATAATGCAGGCCAGTTCTTCCCTTCAGCTGTGACATTGTTTTCAGAGGGACTGAGCTCAGAGGGTTTCTGATAGAGTCTTGCAAGGATGGAAACCACATTAACCAAGTTCTTGGGTTTAACAACACCAGGTTTCCTTTTGCCAGTGCTTGTGGAGCCTGGACAAAACAAAATCCTCATCTCTGATGGAGCAATCCAAGAGGGGCTGTGTGACAGCGACCCTGGGGCTCAGACAGGTTTTGAGCTTGCCTGTGGACAGCAAGGTTGGTGCTGCCTCTGCATTTGCACATCTGAATTTTCGTGTGTATTTTGCAGTTTCCTTTCACCACAGCTAAACTGCTCCTTAACCCCTGGGTGACCTGCCTGGCCCTGCCTGTGAAAGGAGCCTGATTTGGGGGGATCAAAAGTGGTTTTCAGAGCTCTGGCTGGGACCTGGAACACCACAGGTTTCTGTCTAAGTCCTCTGACAGCCACAGATCATCTCAATAATAGTAATAACAGATATTTATAAATCATGAGCTCATCTTGCACAGAGAAAGCCTGCTGAGGGATTTGAATTAAATACTGCTTTTTCTCTAGCATTTGAGCATAATTCTATATTCAGAGCAGTTGTGTTGCACCCATTCAGGTCCTTTCATTGCATTCATTTGGAGCTCCAAATGTCACATCTGTACATGAACCTGAATAGCTTTAAAGGCTCGTGGTGAGGACTCATTTCCCTGATGTCAGGGCTTGGCAGGGAGCAGAATCACTTCTCCTTTAGCTGGGAGGTGTTGATTGGGAGTGAAGAGGACGCTCAGTGAGTTCTGGGGGTATGAACTGTGCAGGTTCTGCCCAGGAAGCAGCTCAGCTCTGAATGAGGCAATCACAGGTTGTTTGAATTGCAAAGAGCATCAGTGCCCGTCCAGCTTCTCCGGGGCTGGTGTTGGCCTGGAAACACAACATTTCCCATTGATTCCTCAGGGAAATTGGCGGTACCAGCTCCACCAGCATAAAGGAAACACTTGGGCCCAGTACCCACTGGGAGCCCCGTGCAGGGCTCAGCACTGTGGGCTTGAGCAGCAGCTTTGCCTCACAAATCCTGCTCCAAGAGACATTTGCCTTTCCAGCCCAGTAGCTGGGTAGTGCACAAAACCAAACACACAGAAAAACGAAAAGTTCCTTTAAAATCATGTTCTCATACCTTGGCCTCTGCTCAGCCAAAATCTTTCCTTTTTAATTCAACAGCTTTGGTGCAGCCGTTTATGGTTTGGGGTTTTTTTCAGTCTTGTGGTGTCTTCTTTGTTTTCTAATGAAACAATTTCTAAAGAATTCACACACCTGCACTGTTTGGAGATGAGTTCTTGCAGATAATTTAAAGCACCTCTTTGAGATTCCAGGATAATACACACTTATTATCTGGCAATGACCCTGGGGACCAGGAAAATCCAAGTTTGTTCATCTGCAGTTTATGATCCTAACGTAGTTTTTCTGGTTGGTTTTCCAAGGCTTTTGCCGAATGATTGAAATCTCCAGTATGGAAACAGCTTTCCCTGGAATTTCACTCTTTCCTTTCCATCTCTTCCAGCAAAACGCCTGCAGCCCTACAGCTACAAACCTCACCTGGGGCCATTCCTCTCCTCTCCTTTAATTCAGGGCTCATCGGGAGCCTTTGATGTGTTAATGCTCAGCACAATGCGGGCAATAAACACGCAGAGGTGTCACTGCCTGCACACCAAGGGATCCAAAAACATCCATTCCTTTCACCCGGCTCGGGCAGACCCAGCAGGTCAGCCTGGTGCTGGCAGCACCCTTTTGAAGACGGTTTTTGTGGTGTTTAGGGGTTGTGTTGTGTCTTGGGAATCCTTTCTTGGAGTCAGGCCCAGGACAGGCTGGGTCTTGTGGTGCAGAGCAGCTCAGAAGTACCAGCGGAGGTCTGAGTGGGGCTGGGGCTGGGCTGGGGCTGGGGAGGCAGTGCCAGCTCTGCCGGGTTGGTGGCACCGCCTCTGCCTCTCCGGATTTCCCATCTCCCGTGTCCTGGGCAGCTCCGGGCAAGGGATGGGTGGCAGCTCCTCTGTTTGCAAATGCCCTGCAGCACCAAGAGCCAGCTCTGCCCTCTGCTGCGGCACTCAGGGCTCGGTGCAGGGCTGCCAAAGCCAACACGATGATGTGCCTGGAGCAGCAGCACAGATGAACTTCTCACACGGCTGATTCACCTTTATTTCTGATAGCCAGAAGATACCTGTGTCCCTTTGCAGCAGAGACACTCCCACTTCGCTGCTTGTTCTTTAACTCTGTGGCCTTAGAGAGGAAAAATCGTTGTTGAGCTGGCAAATCTGGCTGCGGGACCAGCAAGAACATCTCAGCTCTCAGCTCCTCGGGAGCTTTTCCTTGTGTTCCCAGCCTCGCCCCCGCGGGCTGGCCGGCCCCGGCTGGGTGTGTGTGCAGGGATGTGTTCGTGGGGCTCCTCTCCGGCCCTTTGTGGCCGGGCCAAGAGCGCTGGAGGTGCGAAGGCAGAGCCGCGCTCGGCAGAGATCACAGGGGCTGCAGGAAGAGCTCGGCCTGCGAAGCGGCAGCTCCGCTCCCCCGGGACGGCAGCGACAGAAGGAGCAGCACGTACGAGGCTGGAGGGCTCCTGCCAAGCCGCGGGACGGGGCTGTGGCCGCTCCAGGGCGCCGCTCCCATCTCCCAGCGCAGCTCGCAACGCGGGACCCCTTTCAATCGGTTTCCCTCGGAACAAAGGAGCCGGAGCGGTTCTTGCACTTGAAAGCGGCAGATCGGGGCTGCTGCTGTTCCCTACGTGAGTGTTGGGAGGAGAATCCCCGGAGGGAAGCAGAATCCAGGAAAATAATAGTAGTGGTGATTCATGTGTGTCTGACATCCGAGCATCCAGCAGCGCTCCAGGTCTTGAAGGGACTCATCATCCCTCAGGCCGCGGCTCCGGGCTCTGCTCTCCTCGCTCGTGATTTCCTTGCTCCTTTACGGATTCTAGAAGATAAATTTCCACCCTCTCGCCCGTGTGTCCCCCGAGCCCCAGGGTTTGGGTGGTTGCTCGATCGGTGGGTGCCAGGTATTCCGAGAGGGCTCAAAGAGCAGAGCCCGAGGGCAGGATCCGGGAACGGCTCATCCCAGGATTTAACCGCGTTTGGTACAGCAGAGCTGAGCACGCTCGTCCTTGGCTCCCCTCGCAGGAGTTCTGTTGGGAGCAAGTTCAGCTGCACCAGTTCCTGCCAGGATAAACCACTGGACCTTGGCACGGGCTGGGCTGTTCTGGAGAGCCCTGAATCTCCGGGTAATGCACAGGCCACGATATTCAGTGCCCCATTCCGGCCTCTCAGAGACCTTGCCCGAACAACCTATTCACCAGAACCTGAAATAATGGTTTCTCTGTCCGTGTCTGACTTGATAAACCACATTTTCCCTGGGCTCAGCCTGTAATAAGTGCTTCCATGATCACTAAAGCAGATCTTTCTCTAATAAAATGTATCCACTGCAGAAAGTTAATTCTGGTTTTGCCCAGGTGCTGTAAAGCAGCACAAGGTGGCTGTTGGCACATGTTCCAGCACTAGGAAAACAATGTGTGTAAAAACCCTGATGTAAATCCATTGCTTTGGGGGGAAAAGTGCTTTTCCATGATAGTTTACATGATTATAACAGGCTCTGCACGAGGGAGGCTGCACTCATCCCAAAATAATAAATAAACCAAACCAGTGTGGGCAAGTTCAGGATCCAGCCAGGACTAATGGAGCAGCCAGAGCTGGGGCTGTGAGCCCTGAGCTCACATCAAACTCTGCTGCTCTTTCAGGCCACTTCCAGGCAAACACTGAGGTTTCAATCCCGGGAATTAAGGGCTTCCCTGTTGAAGCCATCGTGGATTTGGTCCTTCCCTTCACCTGGGGATCCAAAGTGCAAAGGTGCTGGTGGGAGTGCAGACCCTTCTCTGTACCCCCATCAAATCAAATGTACCCCTGGCACAGCATTCCTTCAGCATCCTGGTCAGCCTTAAGCATCCTGAGATGTCCAACTTGATAAAAATTACTTTGTTCAATATAAATTAAGAGGCCTCCTTTGTATCTGCCTGACCCAAAGCATTGCTGGTCAACAGGAGTGTTTCCTTTTGCACTACACCCATAGGAATCCTTTCAATCCTATTTTTCCCATATGTTTTTTGCTCTGATTTAACTCTGGATCCTCAGAAAGCATTCCCTTCTACAAGATTTCGTTTCCAACTTTGTTTTAAAAAGCCAAAATCAATGGCAATTTCTTTCACTTTCTGTTTGCTACAGGAAAGTTTTTTTTTTCTTTAATTGTTTGGATTTTTTTCCACTTTCTACCCTGGACTATTCAGTGCTGCTGGATGCTTCAGCAGTGGTGTGAAGTTCAATCTCTGCTTGTGTTTGGATGATATAAAGCATAAGACCTGCCATGAAAAGGTAGCCATTAATTTATATTAATCTTTACCTCCCCTGCTGGTTTAAGGTCCACCAGAGCAGACAACCCCTTTCTTTGGGGATTGCACCAGGTATAATTTTTTTTTAAGCTCCTCAGACTGAAACCCAACCACTTCAGCCCTGTGAGTAACAGCATTTGCTAACCCGTGGTATTTTGCCTTTTCTTACATCAGGAAATGCCCCGCTGTGCCATAACCATCCACAGCCCGAGCGCTGCCAGATTTTGTGAAATCTCCCACTCTGGGTCAGCACTCAGCTGGTGGCGGGCGGAATTTTTGGGGTTTTTTTTGGTGCAGCAACTCCGGTGTCCCGGAGCCGCAGCAGCATCCGGAGCCCTCGAGTTTGAGGACAGCGAGGGCAACTTTTTATTCCGAATTAAGCAAAGCGGTGCCCAAAACCTCCAGGGGAGCCGCACGGGCCCGGCCGGGGGGAGCCGTACCGGGGCCGGGGGTGCGGGAACGGGGCCGAGGGGAGGGATGCCGGGGCCGAGAGGAGCGATGCCGGGGCCGAAAGGAGCGATGCCGGGGCCGAAAGGAGCGATGCCGGGGCCGAGGGGAGCGATGCCGGGGCCGAAAGGAGCGATG
>VZRX01018650.1:73020-91778 GCA_013398075.1 Notiomystis cincta | reverse complement strand
CAGAGGGGACAGGGGCAGGGTAGAGAGGGGACAGGAGCAGGGGACAGAGGGGACAGCCCAGGGCACAGAGAGGACAGCCCAGGGCAGGGCACAGAGGGGACAGGGGCAGGGTAGAGACGGGACAGCCCAGGGCACAGGGGTGACAGGAGCAGGGGACAGGGACAGGGCAGGGCTGTGCAGCGTTTTTGGGTGGCGGCAGAGAGGGGACAGCCCAGGGTACAGAGGGGACAGCCCAGGGCAGGGCTGTGCAGCCTCTCTGGGGGGTGGCACAGCGGGCACAGCCCCGGCTGCCGGCGGGGGACACCTCAAAAGGCGCTGAGCTCGCAGGGGACAGNGAGCAGCTGAGGGAGCAGCTCTTGGCCGTGTCCCCTCCCCACCGCTCCCACCTTCGGGATGTGTCCCCGAGCTGCGGTGCCCAGCTGGCCCGGGCAGTGCCCGGCAGGGAGGAGGGAAGGGACGGGCCGGGAGGTGCAGGGAATATCTCGGGCAGGGTTTTAAACCTGCGGGCTGTGACCGCCCCGGCTCCTGGGCCGGGGGTGAAACCCGGCCGGGTTCCGAGGGCTTTTCCTGCTCCGTGCCCCGGACTCAGCTGAGGGACAGAAGGGATTGATTTGCCTGCCCGGGACAGGGACACTCGCAGCTCCCCCAGCTGACAGCGTTAGCACTGATCGCATCTCACCGCCGACTCCTTCCTGGTTAAACAGCACAGCTTTTCCNCTTGTCCCCTGTCCCCTGTGCCCTGGAGCCACAGCTCCTCCCTCAGAGCAGGAACTGCCCCACGGAGGCACCGCGGCTCCCACGTGTCCCCTGTGAGGTCACAGGCTGGGACCTGGGGTAATTAAAACCTTCACGGTGATTGCACCAGTAAAGAGACTTTGCCTGGCGGTGTAAAAGGAACTAATGCATTGCCAGGTTATTTAATCCCAATAAATCATTAAAAAATATTCAGCTGTTATTTACATTAAAGCAACATTTGATGCCTCTGGGCAGAAGTGTAGAGGTGATCCAATATTTGTTATACATTAGTTGAGCAGACTTAGGTGAGTAAATNTATTTCTTTTTATTTCTTTTTATTCTTTTCCCCCCTCCTCTCCTCTCTAAGGTGCAATTTATGATTCATGTAAAATGTCCTGCCAGGATATTTCAGCTGGTGGGTGATCTCCATTCCCTGGCTGTGCACACACGGTGCTTTTTTTTTTTTGTTATAGCTGAGAAAAGAATTAAAAAAAGAGCAAAGTGCAAGATGCAAAGTACAGCTGTGAGGAGGTGACAAGGACACAATGCTTGGCAGCCGAGCTGTTCTCACTCCTTGTGAATGGAGGTGTCTGTGTATTTCCCTTCACACTTTAAATAGAAATTTATAAATTGTCACTGGTTGTTTGGAGCAGAGCACCTGCCTGGTCCCAGCTCTGCAAACTCCATCTGCTCCTCTCCCTGCATCCAGCAGCCTGGGCTCGGGGCAGGGCAGGGAGGGAGCTGGGGAGCACAGGCCGTGTGTGAGTCTGGAGTTTAAGCTCTGAAATTGTTCCTCGGGGGCTGATCCTGCTCTGGAGGCAGTGGGGGGACCCGGAGCCCTCGAGCAGCCCCTGCCCAGGCACAGGGACACGATGGGCAGGAGAGGGGCTTTGTTCTGTCCGTCCTTCTGGGCTGCGTGGGCACGGGCAGCATTCTCTGCTCCCGGATAAAGGACGTGGCAATGATGGTCCTGCTGCTCTCCCTGCCCCAGCCCCATCGCTGCAAACCCTCAATTTCTCCTGCCGTGCTCTCCTGCTTGGACAGAGCTGCGGGCAGCAGGGCTGGGAGAGCTCCCCGGGCTCCAGCAGATGCCAGGGACGTGCAGGACATGACTCAGTTCCTGCCTCTGGAGCCAAGGCTGCCCGGCAGAGGCCGAGCTGGCAGCGAGTGCTCCCCGTGCCAGCTGTGCCCAGCGCCAGCCCGGGCCTCTTGGCTGCTCCCCAGCCCCAGGAAACGGCAGCAGAAACGCAGAAAATCCCCTCCAACCATCCCCAAGAGCGCCGGGAGAGCACAGCGAGCTCCCTTTGGCGTTGGCTGGGATGATCTCCCGGGAAAGCTCCGGAGTTTGGAGGGGGATGCGGNCCCTGTCCCCTGTGCCCTGGAGCCACAGCTCCTCCCTCAGAGCAGGAACTGCCCCACGGAGGCACCGCGGCTCCCACGTGTCCCCTGTGAGGTCACAGGCTGGGACCTGGGGTAATTAAAACCTTCACGGTGATTGCACCAGTAAAGAGACTTTGCCTGGCGGTGTAAAAGGAACTAATGCATTGCCAGGTTATTTAATCCCAATAAATCATTAAAAAATATTCAGCTGTTATTTACATTAAAGCAACATTTGATGCCTCTGGGCAGAAGTGTAGAGGTGATCCAATATTTGTTATACATTAGTTGAGCAGACTTAGGTGAGTAAATTTACTTTAATAGCTTTTTTTTTTTCCTATTAATATTAAGCCTAAAAGAGAATGAAGGAGGGAGAATTCTGAGCTGTGAAAATCTGTTGTTTCCTCACTGTCTGAGTTTAGGGAAGAGCTTGTGAGACTCTTCATACCTGGTGAGAGTCATTAATTTATTTTTTTAAGCATGTGCTTAGCTTGTGTTCACTTAAGGGCAATCCAGGCAGTGTCCCACCAAATTAGAGTATTAATGTAATAGCAAGGTAATTAATGAACAATTAATGAACATCAGGCTGTTCCCAATTTCCCCTTGGGCTCTTCTGGCTGTGACCATCAGCAGCACCTGCCAGCAGCTGAATGCAGAGGGTGGGAGGGATCTGCAATGCAAATCCTGGGGAAATGAAGAATTAATCTGAGCAGGGCAGTTGTTCCCTGTGAAAAACCATCTCCACCTCTTCCCTGGGCCTCTCCACTGCTCAGCTCTGCCTCTTGCAGACTGGGAGCCCAGGAGGTTTTTGCATCTTCTCTCAGGAGATATCAAAGTGCACATGACACAGCCCCAGCTTCCCACTGGGAGCACTGGGAGGAGAGAGCAGCTCTAAAATAAACAGGCCACCAGTACAGCCACTGGAACACTGAGTGGCTTCTTGACTTGTGAGCCTCCAAGCCAACCGTATCTTTGCAGAAGGGTTCAGGGGAAGAACAGGTGGAAGAAACCTTATTTAGGGTCAAATGTCTGCAGCAGGAGGCAGAACTGAATGTCACCAACCTGGGACCTCAGCAGGGCCACAGCAGCTCCTCCTGCTCCTGGCACACAGAACCCTCCACTCCTTCAGTTCCTGCTCCTGAACCACGGGCCCTTGGCCATTTTCCAGTCTCACCATGGTAGTTTTTGGAATGGGGCTCCTGGAGAGATCCTCCAAGCAGAGCAAGCACGAGCCATGAGCTGTGGTTTTCCCTTCCCACGTGCAGAGCTGAGGGGCAGCAGCAGCTCCTGGTGCCTCTGCAGCACTGACTGAGCTTGGCCACTGCTGTGGCTCCAGACTCAGGCTTTGCCAAGAGATGGGATTTCTGTCAGCTCACTCAAATCTCAATGATTTCGGGTCCCACGACCCCGGACCAGCTCCAGCTTCTGAAAACTTCATGAGGGGTCTCAAAAGCAACAGGTTCAGCCTGACTGGTGCCTTATTTGAGAACTTCTCATCCTGTGAAGTGTTGAAACGTGGTAATAATGAGAGACAAATGCAGGAGAAGCCCCTCAGTGGCTGGATCTACCCTTGGAGTGTGTGCACAATTCAGCAGCACCTAAATGCTGCTCCTGATCCTCCCAGCCAGCCCAGAAGAAGGAGCTGAGGGCTCCCCCAGCCCCTCTGTGCCCCCAGTGGGTGCTGGCAGACCCCCCTGTGCCCCCACTGCACACAGGCAGTGCAGAGATTCACAGGCACAGCTGCAGCTCTGTGGGAATAAAACCTCCCCTGCCTCACGGCCGGAAGAAAATCAGAACAAACGTTCTTAGGAAAGGAGGAGCAGGGCAGCCCAGCCAGAGTAAACAAGCACTGAGAGAGGGTGTGGGAAGCAGGGGACGTGTGGCAGCCAGCAGGCTCTGGCTGTGGAGAGGACAGGGATGGGTTTCTCATGGGGTCTTCTGGCCCTCGCTGGTTCTTCCTATCTCCAGACAGGGATTCGATCTGTGCTTTGGTTTTGGCATCTGCTCTGGTTGCACCCAAAGCAGATTTTTGCTGCTTTAGGCTCCAGCTCTGCTCTCTCTGTGTCTCTGAGCATCTGAGGGCTGCAGGGGCCACGAAGGGGCTCAGTGGGCTGAGGAAGGTGTGGGGCAGCACAAGGCTCAGCACTGCACCAAGCTGTCCCTGGGCCACCCCAGAGCTCCCTCATAATCCAGTGTAGAACTGAGCAGCAGCAGCGCCCCAGGAGCTGCCCCAGCGTGCCCAGCAGAGGCTGCTCGGAGCCAGAGAGCCTCAGCCACCGAGGGAGCCTCCCTGGCCCTGCCCGCCCGGCCGTTCCTGGGTCAGGATCACGCAAGGATAAAGCCTTTTTTAAGACTCCAAGTCCTTCCCCTCCCCTTGCAGGGGGTTTGTGGGCTGGGGCAGTGCCCGGCGCCTCTCAGGAGCAGTGAATGAGTCGCCTGCCCAAACCTCCTGGTGTGGGTGGAGAGCACAGGTGAGACGCTTTTGCCCCTCGGGCCATCACAGAGGTGAGGTCCCGCGTGGGGGTGGCTTTTGTCTCACCGGCCAAAACGGCTTTAAGCGCAGGGAAACGTAACATTTAAGTGCTGGTTCGTGTAACATTCCCCGTGCTCTCGTCCCGGCGGCTGCAGGTACAACAGCCTGGTGACGGGCAAGCGGGCGAGGGCGCTGATCGCCGTGCTGTGGCTGCTGTCCTTCGGCATCGGGCTGACCCCGCTGATGGGCTGGAACAAAGCCATGAGCGGCTGTCCCAACGCCACCAACGAGACAGGGGCCGGGCCCGGCACGGAGCAGCACGGCTGCTTCATCTCGTGCCTCTTTGAGAACGTGGTGACCATGAGCTACATGGTCTATTTCAACTTCTTCGGCTGCGTGCTGCTCCCGCTCGTCATCATGTTGGGGATCTACATCAAGATATTCATGGTGGCCTGCAGGCAGCTGCACCAGATCGAGCTGATGGGCAACTCCAGGACCACGCTGCAGAAGGAGGTGCACGCAGCCAAGTCTCTGGCCATCATCGTGGGGCTTTTCGCCTTCTGCTGGCTGCCCCTGCACGTCCTGAACTGCATCACCCACTTCCACGAGGACTTCTCCAGGTCCAAGCCCGAGTGGGTGATGTACGTGGCCATCACCCTGTCCCACGCCAACTCCGTCATCAACCCCATCATCTACGCCTACAGGATCCGGGATTTCCGCTGCACCTTCCGCAGGATCCTCTCCAAGGTGCTCTGCAAGGCCGACGGCCTCCCCAAGTGCCCCGGGGACAACAACCAGCACCTGACTGTCATCAGCATCAGCTCCCCGGCGGCCTCGGTGACCGTATGACCCCTCCCTCCTGCCCCTCCCGGGGCCCGGCCAGCCCAGGGGCTCACACATCGCCACTTCACCCTCGGGCAGTGTTTCCAGGGCTGGTTTCAGTGCCTCGAGGAGGAGGGACCCGAGCGGGACACTGAGTGCAGCTCGCCCTCCTCTGTAGCCAGGGGGTGGGAGAGCCGTGATCCTGTCCCGTTTCCTTCCCAGGTGTTTCCTTCCCAAGTTGGACACTGACTGGGGAAGCCTCACCTGCTGGGGGGGTGTTTCCCCAATTGTGCTGCTCATGTCAAGTCATAGGATCTTTATTTTAATTATTATTATTATTATTTTTAAATATTTTGGTTCATTTAGGAGTAATAATTTTGCATCTGTTTTTTGAAGTCCATACTTGACAGCACTTTGGTAATACCCTAATTATTCCATCAATTGTTTGATGCAGCTTGTATTCTCTGATGGGAAAAAGTCTTACTTAGCCCAGTTGCTGGTGTGAAACTGAATCTGTGTTCCAGGCACTGAGGGGAGGGACCGTGTGGATGGGAAAACCAGGTCAGAACTGGCCAGCCCAGCATGGAAATCCCATTTACTGAAAGATTTGAGAAAAGACTTGGCTAAGGTTTTAGAGCAGAGGTTTTATTGCCTTTTAATCACTTTGGTCCACACAATTGTGCAGCCCAGTGTTTCAGGTTTGCCTCCAGGTCTGTTTCCAGCTCTCCAAATGCAGGAGGCAGAAGTGTCCCCATGGTCTTGGCTCCTCTGAACCAGGGCCACCAAGGCCAGTGTCACTCTGCCTTGGGGACATAAGCTCCACAATCAGGTTTTTGCTCCCAGGGCAAAACTTGCCAGCCTTGCAGAACTTCCAAAAGTGCAGGTTTATGTTCACCTGATTGCTCAAGCTTGGTCTGGCTGGGCTCCCCTTCAGCCAGCCCTGGAACTCCCAGAAGCTGTGAATGCTTTTTTCTTTGTTTGTTTGTTTTCCTAATGACAATTTTTATATTTTTATTTTTTCTTATGCTAGCCCGCCTCAGTAACAAAAAAGAGACCAGAAGAAAGCTATTGGGTGTGAGACTCTAGAATGCCATGGCTTGTGAGCTGATTTTGGCCAAGCTCTCTGGGGAAGAAGTTCACCATGCAGGTTCTGAGTGAGGCCAAAGCCCACTCAACAGCAGAGCACTCTTAATTACACTGCAGGTTAATAACTCTGCCACCACAGCTCAGTAATTACTGCCCAGTTTCACGTGTCACTGTGATCTCCCAAACTAGACAAAGGCAGAGAGAACAGTGCATTACTTTGGGAAGAACAAAGTGGATGTGGAGCAGAGATGCAGCTGCTCTAGACTAGCTCAGACCTGTGGCCCTGTCCCAAACAGAGCCTGGCCTAAAGATCCCAGCTCCCAACACATCCACAGCACTTGGTGCCAGCAGCATCACCATGGCTGGAGTGCAAGGATTGAAGAATTAAACACATTTTTTGGCAGGAACTCGTGCAGGGAGGCAGAGAAGAGCAGAGCTGCTAGAGCCAGGGTGCAGGGAAGGAAGTTTGAACACAGCCAGCTCCCAAAGAACAGGTCCAGTGGACAGACTGTGATGCCTGGAGCAGTTTGTCCCTGAAAAATTGTACTTGAATCATACAGAAATCAACTTTTTATTTTTTTAACTGTGTTGCACTAAAAGGGGGCAATACAAGACCCCAGGAGTTCAATTTCTCTGGCAGATATAAAGACAAATCTGGTGTAAAATCAGTTGCAAAGCTGAAGAAATCTCGTTCCTGCAGCATCTCCTCTGCCAGCTGGCCTGCAGCAATGACTCTGGGCCCACCATGCACAGGGAATGGCTCCCTGGGACTGCTGGATTTCACTGCCATTGGAGCAGCTCAGCCCCAAACCTGGGTGAAATCACCAGTGAGCTCTGACTGGGTTTGCACATGTTTGTGCAATGTCCAAATTTAGCTCAGTGTCTCAGATATGGGCACTTCCAGCAAGACTCTGAGTGGTTCAAGTCACTGTCCCAAGTGCTTCTCCTTTAACAGCCCCATCCAGCTTTGCTGCATCTGCCTTGGGCAGGGTCCAGCTGACACAGGGGACACCTCCTGCCATCTGGGCAGGGCCTGGCTCTCTCCTCTGTTCATTCCTTCCCTCCTGTGTTGTCTTTGGCTGTGTTCCCCCTGTTAATCACGGCTGGAAACAAGCAGGGTTTCACCTGCAGCTCTGGCAGTGTTGCCAAGTGGTTGCAAGCCACATTTATCCTCACAACAAAGGATGTAATCTGTCCCTGTGCCTGGCTGAAACAGACCCAAACTCTGTCAGCAGCATCAGAGTGAAACTCCCAGTGCTGTAACACCAAGAGAGAAGGTCTCAGAACACTTCTCCACGTGTGAGAGCTTCCAGTGCAGCTCAGCATCCAGCACTGCTCCCTTCCCATGCCTCTCATGAGCCAGAATTCCTGCAGATGGATGTGGTGCATCCTTAGTCCAGCCAGGCCGTTGGCCCAGGTCATGGTCACTGGGCACAGGAAGTGCCTTGGTGGATCTGAGCCAAAAACACTTCAAGAAAATAAAACCAGGACACCTCCCTTGCCCCTCTCAATAAAAAGGTCTGAAGGTTTCTATAAAAATGTGAAGCAAAAATGGCAGAGGAATTTCCTGCAGCGAGGGTGGCTGCGGCCACGCAGCAGCCCCTGCTCTGATGTGTCCATGGCTGGATGTGTTTTCCTCATGTTGCTCAGATTCTGTATTTGCAGTAACTGTTATTTACATACAAAATGCTTCATTCACCACCCACCCAAGCTGGCTCAGCCTGTGCCCTGTTATTTCTCGTGGTCGATGCGTTCACACCGTGCAGCACCAGAGGCCACAGTGCCCTCAGGGAACACAGACCTGGGCAGGGAATCCCAGCTGGAAGGAGCTGGGGGCTGGAGTGTGCACAGGGAAGCACAGTGGGGTGGCCAGTGTGTCTGGAAATGGCCAATTTAAAGCACAGAAACCAAGACAGCACAGTGGGGTGGCCAGTGTGTCTGGAAATGGCCAATTTAAAGCACAGAAACCAAGACAGCACAGTGGGGTGGCCAGTGTGTCTGGAAATGGCCAATTTAAGGCCCAGAAACCAGGATGATGCTTCCACAGCTCCTGTTCCAGCGAGCCCAGTGGAAGCACAGAGCTGTCACCAGTCTCAGGGTGCTGAGGGGTCCCTGCCCTAGGCCCTGCTTTGCCACTGATGAATCAGAAATTGCTCTAATTTGCCCCCTGCAAAGAGCCACAGCAGCTCGTTAATTTGTGGATTGCTGAGACCTGCAGGAGTGTTGGCATCCCCCCATCACAATTATTACAGATTCATTCAAACATCTTCAGAAATCCCAACAACAGCATAAATAAATGAAACTGAAGTCAACACATGTTTAATTAATTAATTAATTTATCAGTGCCAGGCTGCTAATTAATGTCATGCTTGGCTGCATCACAGGAAGAAACCTACCAGCCACAATGAGCATTTGTCAGCCTTGCAGATATTACAAATGCCAGCTACACAGCTAGGAGTGATCCAAATCCTTCATCCTTCATCCTCTTCCTCGGCCAGGAGGATGTTTGCGAGCTGCTCCTCAGACACAGACAGTTCCTGGCAGGCTCCCAGGGCCTGGCTGAGGTAGACAGCCAGGATGTGTTTGCACTGCAAAGTTAACAGAGGGAGCAGAGCAGGAATGTCAGGCTCTGTCTGGACCAGGAATCCATCCTGGCCAAAACGTGTTTAATGAAGTGCTCAGCCCTCCCAGGAACGTGGTTCCCTCCTGGCATGCCAAGCCCTGGCACAGGTGGTGCTCAGTGTCCCCAGCTCTGCCACCAGCACAAGGCAATGCAGGGAGTTGGCACAAAGAAAGGCTCCTGACAGCCTCCCCAGCACTGCTGGCCACCAGAAACCCTCCCTAGCCCTGGCTGCACCCAAAACCTGGGACTCTCAGAGGCTCAGCAGTGGCCAGCTCCACACTCATGTTCCTTTGGAAGTGCCAGGCTCGAGGAGCAGGGCAGAGCCTCGCCCCCTCTCCCCATGCCAGCCCCAGGCTGAGGCAGAGAACTCACCAGAAGGCTCTCACTCTTCTGCAACACAGAAAACCCAAAGGCAGGGCATGTGCAGAAGTGGCAGGAGCTGTAGCAGGTGTAGAGTTTGCCTGAGCTTCCAAGCACCTGGAACAGAGGCAGATGAGGAGCCAGTGACAGGATTCACTTTAACTTCCCTGACTCTGGGTCAGTGGTGAGGGGGAGGTGTCACAGCACAGAAGTGTCCCCAAACACTGCAGTCACCCACCTAAGCTTGAAGCTCCTCGGGTTTCCCATGGTCTCTACAAGCTTCTCTCCCTGCAGGGGAGGAGTGTCCTGTACCTGTGCTTGCAGCAGATCCCTGTCTGCCTCTGAGGGAGCAGGGAAAGGGTGGTGGCACCACTCCCTGCCCTCCATCGAGTGCCAGCCCCTCCCGTGAGCTCCCTCCCCAGCACTGGCAGGCTCAGGACAGGTGGAAATGACAGACTCTTGTCCCAGGCAGCCCAGCTGTGAATCCAGAGCCACCACGGGCCTGGGGACAGGAGGAGAGCAGCACTGAGCACTTGCAGGGAGGCCTCTCCTTTCCCAATCCCTGCTCCCAAAACCAGCTGCAGCTACTGGAATCCAGATCTGCCTGAATAAACAAAGCTGAATTCTCCAGAGAAGCCTTCCTGCTCCATCTCTGCTTTGGGAACAGCACTGCCTGCTTTTCCCACATGCTGTTCCCTGCAAGGCTGGTGCTGAGGCTGCACCAGGGGTGTGGGGTGCAGCAAACAGGCGAGGGAAGCATTTGTTTCCAGCATGGAGCAATCTGTGAGCTGCTGGAGCTGATTGCAGGATATAGGAAAGCCAGCCTATGGGTTATTATTTCTCTTGGTTTCTTCAAGACTGGAAAACAGCTTTTAGGGAACTGCTTTAAGGGCCCAGCCTATGGCAAGGGAGGGATCTGCAGGAGCAGAACACACTTGCCCAGGCCCCAGGGCTCTGAGGGCACACCACAGCCCCCTCCCACCCCAGGCTTTAGACTCTGGCTGGGTTTGTGGCACACACACCCCTAAATCCAAAGATAAACAAAGAAGTGAAAAGGCAGTGGAGCTCTGCAGAGTGCTGCTCCCCTCCAGGACACCCCTGGCATTCCAAGCCCCTCCAGAGGAACATTGTCCATCATGGTCCAAAGCTGCACTTGCAAGGGGGAGCCTTCCCCTGTCCCCTGGAGCTCTGCCTGCACCCTGTGCCCAAGAGGGAACATCCAGAGGTTTAGGCTCTCCCACAGAAGTGCCAGTGCCTCCAAGTCTCCCTCACTCCCAGCAGATCCAGGACACAAGCCTCACATTCCCATTCCAGGGTAAACCAGGGTTTTTTTCAGTCTGGCCTTTACCCTGAGTCCTCCTTTTACTGCAGGCTGAGTTTGTTTCACTTGTGATAAGTTTGTTTTCCTCGAGGCCCTTTGATTGTTTTTTCCAAGATGAAGTATTCTGATGGTGCCTTCCCTTCCCAAGTGTTTTCCTTTGAGGAGGGGGGGAAGCCACAGACAGACACTGCCAGATCTGGGCTGAATTCAGCATTCCCCCATCCTGACCTAGATGGCAAGAGCACAGCCTCTGCCTAATAAGGCAAAATCTAAAATCCAAAGACTGGGAGAAAAAGGTGCCTCTGTTCCTGGCCAGCTGCAGCCCAGCCAGGCACTGAGGTGCTCCCCTGGCCCTGAGGTGAGGTTTGCTTCTGCTACCTCATTCCTGGGCACTTGCTGGCTGCTCAATGAGGCAAAATCCCCCTAGAGGTGTCCCTGCCAGCCTGTGGGGGCACAGGAGGGTCAGCTGAGGCCCCAGCACATGGACAGACAGACAGACAGCACCACAGTGCCAGGGCCTGCTGCTCAAACCCTTCACCGTGGGGCATCTGCCACACAGTTCTAGGAAATGAATGGAAAAAGGACAAAATAAAAAAGAGCCCAATGAAAGTGCAGGATGTGAGCAGTGCAAGTGCCAGCTGGCAGGGCTGAAGCACTGCCTCTGCCCTGCTGCACTCCCAGAGCCACTTGGGCAGACATAAAGGGTGCCCCAAGTGCTGCCTGGTCACCACTCTGCACTTCTGCCACACCCAGCACAGCTCCACCATCAGCCAGATCCACCATCCCTGCAGCAGGTAAGATTTATCCTGACCTCAGCATGGCAGGTATTACCCAAGCTCTCTTGGGATGATTTCAGCTCTGAGGCATCCAGCCCTTGGACACTCCAGGGTAAACCAGGGCCTGTTAAACAGCAAGGGCATTAAAAGACAAATCACAGCTTTCATTTGACTAAGGGCTCTTTCTCCTCCCATCTCAGCTCCTGAGGGAAGGAGCTGCCTACACTACAAGGCCTGTTTGAGCAGAGCCTTCCTCCCCTGAAGCAGGACCCAAGATGTGCTGGGTGATATGGAATTATCAACAGCTCAGATTTGGCTATAATGACCCAAAGGAGTTTCACAACAGAACCTCAAAGAGTTCTCCAGGCCCAGCTGCAAGTGGAAGCACCACCTCACATTCCAGCTCAACCACATCTAGGTGCAAATGGCAGGGCTGACTTTGTGGGGGATAATTAAAAGGGATGATTGTGCAGTGTCCAGGCAGCCATGGATGCCCCTCTCCCCAGGAGCACAGCTGGGGGACATTTCTACAGCACACAGGAATGAAGAGCCAGTGACTCCAGTGCAGTGTCCCACCCAAGGATTTGGTTTCTAGGATCCCAGATGATGTTCCTGTCACTCCTCTGGCCTCAGGGGGGACTCTGCTCTTTGTTTCTGCATCTCAGACAGCTGTGATGAGGAAGAATTTCACAATGGCACCAACCTCATACCCCCGGAGAAAATATCTCTTCAGATTCCTCTGTTAATGAACTCATCAGTGTGGCCTTAATCAGCAATCAAGCTCCACTGGAGAGGAATGCAGCTGGAGGCACACAGGAGCCTCCTCTCCTTCCTGTAGGTTTGTCCTGCATCAACTCCCTGACCCTCCTGTCCAGGGCTTCCTTCTCCATAGGGAAACCAGGGGCTCCCTCTCCCTGCAGAGGCAGGACAGCAGTTCTGACACTTGTTCCTTTTCAGTGTGCACCAGTAGAGCTCATTATTAATATCAGCAGATTATTAATTGATGCCCAGCTAAGCTCTGCCTTAGCCTGCAGGGCCTGACAGAGCTCTGCAAGGAGAATGTGACCATTCTCTGTGCAGTGGCATTTTCAGACAAGCAACAGTAAAAATAGCCTTTGAGCATTCAATTAATCAGCAAGGCAGCTGCTGTCTAAGGGTGCTGGAAGCTTCTCAGGCTTTACCAAACACCCACAGGCAAGCCCTCAACTGGAATCCAAGGCTGTGCTCTCAAGCCCTGGTTATGATTCACATCCCCCTGGAGGGGCCTGTGTCCTCTCTGTGGCCCCAGAGGTGATACAGGCTCCATGTGCAAACCAAGCAGTGCAAGCTCTGAACACGTGAGAGGGGTTTGTGCCACCAGCCAGGCCTGGCTTGACAGCTCTGCTCTCACCCTACACGACCCCAAAGCACCTCCAGGGCAGGAGAGAAGGTCCTTTGCAGAGAGATGTTCCTCTTGGGTGCTACAGCAGTGAGCAAAGACATTCTCCATTCTCTGGTGTGTGAAAAGCATCACCAGGGCCAGCCCAGGAGGGGCTGTGCCATCTGAGGGGGTTGGGAGTGCTGAGGGGAAGGAATTGGGTGCTTCTTGACCAAAACTGTTTGGGCACAGCACCCCAGTGCTCAGCCAGGGCAAGGCAGGGTGTGACTCTGGATGCAGCTGGTCAGTGGCTCACAGCATGGATGGACTGTCCCAAAAAGAGATGCCACCAATGCTGGGGGACCACAGAACAAGGAACTGCCCACAGCACAGAGAGATGAGAACCAGGTGTCAATGGCCCCTCTCCTCACTCCCACCCTGTGCTGTAATTGATCTTAGGGCTGGGATGAGCTCTTTTCCCCAAAATGCCATCTCATGGAGATGCTTCTGTGATTCACAGCCTTGGCTACACTGAACCAGAATGAAACCCACGGGTTTGGCCTGCATTGCTTCCTCCCAGGCAGCAGAGATCCCCTGCCAAGCAGAGGCCAAGGGGGGAAAGAAAGGCAGTGATGGCAGATAACACTGAGTTGTGTACAACTAGTCAAGAGGAAGAGCTTCCTTTGCTGGATAGGATGAGAGTAATAAACCAAAATTAGCAATCCCTGGAAAACTTCCTCCTGACTGTGATACCCACAAACACATAAATTGTCTCTGGCTGGCTGGGAGCCACAAAGAAAATGGTTCTGAACTGTGCTGCTCTAATTCTAGCCCATGGCTACTGCTCTCCAGTGTCACTTCAGGAGTTTGTAAAAGAGGGGTGTTCTCTCTGTGTTTATCCATGCTCTGCAAGCCAGGAAAACACTGGCTCAGATGCCAGCTGGAAACCATGAGAAAGCAAGAGAAGGAGGAGCATGTACCTGGTAGAGAGTCCTTCCACTGGGGGACCTGACTCTGGTGACAGAACGCTGGTCCACCAGATCCAGAGCTGGGACTGCAGATGGGCCAAAAATGAACTTCAGCCTGGAAGAAAACGTGTCTGTAGTTGGGTCACAGCACAGAGGGAGCCCACCTGGCTTAGCCTCAGTGCACAGAGGCTGCCCTGTGGAGCCCAGAAGGTGCCAATTGCAAAGTAAGACATTTTTCCTTGTTGCAGTAACTGAAAATGTCCCGTGAGCACACAAGGCTCAAACAGGGATTTTAGTGGAGCACATGGAGCCAGACCTGCCAGTGCTCAGGGAAAAAGGGGCTCTGGGACACCTCAAGTGTACATCCAGGCTGTCTTGGATCAGAGGATTGATCAGACTTGAATCCCAGCTCCAGGCATGGACCACACATCTCCTTGGAGAGAGCAAGGACGATCCTGGAGCAACAGGAACTGGGGCTCCTTCCTCATCCCTTGGAAATCAGTTCAAACCCTGGGGAATGAGTGAGTCATTTTGTAGTGATCACATCTCCTCCATCAGTCACAACTGAGAGATAAATTATCCCTTCTCTACCCACCAAACTGCATCAGGAGGAAGCTGGAGAATATCAGGAAATTGCTTAAGACACTCCACTGCACATGGAGACACCAGATAGCATCAGTTTTCCATCTGTGACCCAGCTACAAGCAGGGCTCAGAGACAGCCAAGTTATTCCAGATAAACACCCAGGGGCAGCACATGCCTTGTGGCCCTCCACTCTCCCTAAAAACCCTTTCCCTTTCAGGCAGGACACATGCAGGGATGCACAGCATTTATGGCTGAGGGAGTGCCTGGGATGGGGCACATCCCTGCAAAGGGGATTTTATCCCCTGCTGATGCTGTGCAGGGGTATGGGATAAGGTGTGTGTTAAATATGGACATTTGCACCTTCAGCCTATTGTCCATAGGCTTCAAAGTCATTCTAGACCAGTAAATCCAGCTCTGAGTGTTTCCAAAGAGCTCAGGGACAACTCAGTTAACTTTACAGACCTTTCACCTCCGAGAAAAATCTGTGTAGTCTAGATTGGTTCCAAGGGTAAACAACAAGGAAATCAGCAGTGATGAAAAGATAGCACCAAACACGAGCAGGAGACCAAGGGAAAGGGGAAAGTTTCCAAGTCCAGGGAGGACAGAGCAAGGCAGAGCCCCAGCATGGCTGAGTCAAGCTCATTGATAAGCAGCCAAGCAGACAGATTCCAGGAAGCCCAAAACTTGCACAAACTCAAGGCAAAAAGGGCTGGCTCCATCTGAAGGAGGTGGGTGGGGAACACTTAACGTAAGACATTCCTCAATTATTAGGTTTGGGACTACAAGGGGGCTGAGTTCAGTGAGTTTCAGGAACCCTTTACAAATTTAGGGAATTCTTTTCTTGTGTATATAATGTGATCAGTTCAACAGGAAAAGCCCACAGGAAATTCAAGGACTTTAGAGATTTGGAGGAGATTGGGAAATTAAATCAGAATATTTCTGTGCTGCTGGTTGCAGGGAATTGATGGAAATCTGGCTGCCAAGAGTTACCACCCAACCATTATTAAACTTAAAGAGGGAATTTCTTTCCTCCTCTTTCCTTTTCTTTTCTGAGGAGAAGGAAACAAAAGCTTTCACCAGGTTGGTCAAATCTAATCCTACCTTTCAAAGGTCCCAGGAGGGGGGGTCAGCACACCTTTCACAGGAGTTATGTCAGATAACTTTAACACAAAGGCATTAAGGCCTGCAGGGTGTTCTCATCCCCTGTCAGGCAGGAACACAAGGTTACAGGTGAATCTGCCAAGTCTCTTTCACTGTGACAGTGCCTTTTCTACCAGCTGCTGAGGGCTGAAGTTGTGAAACTTGGATCTCTTAGGTCACTGCTGGCAATGTCTGAAGTATTCACAAGGGTGACAAAGCTGACCTGAGACTGCTCCCAAACAGAAGGAAACTCTCAATCTCCAAGTCAACAATTCCCTGGAGCAGGGTGATGATAAGAACACTTCTCCCTCTCAATCACACGTGCCCATGACTCAAACAGCAGGAGTGAGCTCCCAGGGATGGGAAGACAGAGGGATGAATCACCCTGGAACACAATCCACTCTCACAGCAAACTCCCTCCAGACCTGAGGCTGGACTCAGAGCTCAGGTTAAATAACCTGGGTTCAAATTAGAGCAAGTCATCACAGGAGATGCAGTGATAACAGTGATTTCATTAATTTCTGGGAAAAAAACCCCTACAGAACCTTCATCTGCACCACCACCAAACCCACGCAGCATTTATGTGTTTCAGCAGCACTTGGTCAAGCACAGGGGAAAACCAGCAGCCCTCTGCTGAGATCTGACCACCAGCTGCCCTTCAGCAGGACCCTGGGGCAGCAGCTGAAGCAGAAGACACTCACCCCAGCAGCAGGTCATCTGGAACTGCAACAGAAACAAAGGAAACGTGATTTTGCAGAATTTGACGTCACAGGGGGGGTCACTGTCCCCCCAAGGTACCCCCAGAGGCCACACAGGGCTCTCACCAGCCTCTCTGGCCACCAAAAAAGCAGCAAGGAGCAGCAAAATGATCTGTGCTGGCAGTGCTAAAGCTCTTATCAGTCCAACAATCACAACCACAGGGATTCATTTGCAAAAGAAATGCAGAAGCCCAAATGTACTGTCTTTTATGACAGCCTACTTTTAAAAGCACACAATAAAAGGCAGGAGGCCTCAGCATCTTACTCTGTCACTTTAAGAAGCTGGTTTAAAATATATATATTATTTTCCCTGAAACTCTCCTGGCATGAGGTGAGAACTCTGGCATCACAATTCTGAAAATGTTGTTCTTTTCCCAGCACAGCCTTGCAGGGCTCCACTGGTTTATGGCTTTTAACACAGCCCACTGACACATTTGTGTCTTCATTTAGTGGAATGTCTTCATTTATTGGACCTTCTCCTTAGCATGGAAAGTTTCACTCAAGCAGAGCTGTTTGCTGCAGCTGACAGCTCAGGCCCTGCCTGTCCAGTCTGATCTCTCTGTTATCACCCAGGGGACACAGAGTACTCTGTGTATCCCACTGGAGGATGTGGATTTTTGACTTTAAAATCCTTTTCCTCCAACAATTCAAAATACTCTCTGTGACTTGGTTTGAATTTTCCAGCTTTAATTCTGCAAAAGGACTGACCATTTTCTCTCCACAGCTCTGTCTCAATGTGCTTTAGTACCACTCTGCTGGCTTTAAGAAGTAAATCTTTAAAGGGATGTGAACTTCTTTTTTTTTTGCTTAGTTTACAACAGGGTTTATAAAGCTGTTTTAAAAGTCACATGTAGATTTTGGATCTACTCTAACCTGACAGGAGCCACATTGCAAGTGTGCCAAAAATCTGCCTCTGGGGTCAGTCTGACAGTTTAGATATGAACTTTCTTCCCATTCCTCACTCCCACGTAGTGCTCAGACAGATTTATCTGAATTCTTATTTGTTTGAGCAGTGAAAAATACTCCTTCAGCAGACACCTTCCTTAGGAAGAGCCATTCTGTGCAACTCAAGCAATAAACACATACATTAATATCCTCTCAGCACAGGTCACAGTCCAGCAAAGGTAATTGTTCTTAAGTAGCTGCTGGAATTGGCCAGGATTTCACTGCTGGCTTGTGCTCCTTTCATTGAAACACTGGCAAGTTGGTTTTTTTTCCCTGGGATCACCAGCACGCCCCCTCTGCCGGTCAGCCAGGAAATAGATTTGGGAAATTTCCCTTTCCAACCCTACTTTTGGGATTGCTGAGTCTGTAGAACCAGCAGTGCAGAATTCCTGCCCAGAGGCATGAATTTATCACCCCTCAGCTGTGACCACGGACACCAAAAAAGCTCTAAGAAGCAGCATTACCTCTCACATTCAAAAAAATTGTCCAAAGTAGTGTGATTTTTGAATTTGACTTCGAGGAGGGGCTGCTCCTCCTTGTCTGTGGTCACAAGAAGGGACAGAAAGGTGGAGGCCCCCCCTGAGAGAAAAGAAGGGGAGGCCAATGGCCCTGATGTCTCCCTGGGCTGTGGCAGGGCCATTCCTGCGGGCATCCCTCACCTACCGTGAGAGGCCTCCTGAAAAGCTCTCCTGATCTCCCTCAGAAGCTCTTCTGCCACTGCTGGCAAGGTGCTGTTGTCCATCCCACCGGCTCTGGACTCATCCCTGGAAAGCAGAGGCGCTGGGAAATCCCGCGGTCACCACGGATGGGGCACTGCCTCGTCCCTCCCCAGCAACCCCTAAAATGTGTTTTTGACACGTTCTGGGAACGCGAGGTTCCTCACGTCTCCGAGGCCCCCACACAAAGAGGCCCGTGGGAGGGGCTGGGCAGTGCCCGGGACGGAGATGCGGCACTGCCACACGTCCGGGGGCACTTCCTGGGCACCGGGAGCTGCCGTGGCCGCTGCGGGGCGAGCAGAGCCCGGCCCGGCCCTGCCGCCCGTCCGGTATTTGCACACAGGGCGGGTTCCCCTCAGCCTCCCCTCAGCCTCCCCTCAGCGCGGAGCCGCTCCAGCCCCTTCCTCATCTCCGCTCCCGCGGGCCCCGCTGCGTCCCTCGCGCCCTGAGGAGCCCGCCACTGCGCAGGGCGCTGCGGGCGCCGCTCACCGGGGCCGGGCTGAGGGGCGGGCCCCGCTCCCCGCGATGGTCCTGGTCCAGTCCCGGTCCGGTCCCGCTCCGGTTTCGGTCCCGGTTTCGGTCCCGGTGCCGTTCCCGCTCCGGGAGTGACGTCACGGCGGCGCCCCGTGCCCGAGATGACGTCACGCGCGGCGCGCGCGCGCTCTTAAAGGGCCCGCTGGTGATGGCGGCGGCCGCGCTGTCGCGGGCCCTGTGCC